>JAANSP010000587.1:0-20048 GCA_036850745.1 Homidia socia | reverse complement strand
TGCCTACCTGTTATTAAGAGGAGCACGACCTGCTGATGATGGTGGCGAGTGACAGTTGTTCCCAAGTTTTCACAGGTGTGTGTGTGGCGGTGATGATTATATTACCTGTATCATAATGCATGATGGGAGAGATAGTAAAAATGGGAGAATTGTAGTAATAACAGGAGCATATACATAGCAGAAGAAAAGAAACAGAACAAGAGCCTTGTTCTGTTTGTTAGTGTGCATAACAATAATATTAGTTTTATGTTGGGTATTTATTTTTGTTCTCTCTTGGGAGAGGAGAAGTAAGTACCAGAACCAGCTGAATAGTATTTATAGTTTGTCTGTGATGATGATAAGTGCAGATTATCTTGGGAAAAAACTTTCCTTTTGGACCAGTTGAAAAGTTTTCAGTTTTGTGTAGAAATTTTTTGTGTGTTTTTGTAAGTGAAGTTATGTGCAAAATTTTATAATACGTGATGATATGATTTTGGAAATTTCAGTGAAAGTGGCTCTTTTGCAGTAGGAGCAGCAACAGGAGGAGAGGAAATAACTATTTAATTTTTTATTGGTTTTAACTGTTGAAAAAAGGCTGAAACTTGGAACGGCTTCAAAATGGTAAGTGTGTGTTAATAAAATGTTGCCGACATTTCCTAAAAATTCCTAATGATGATATATGGGCGCATGCACGCACAAAAATGTTGAAGAGTGCGTGTAAAGGAGATGGATAGAGCGGAAAGAGAGTTGAAGCTATATATAAAACATACGCATTGCACGCTTGATGTTTTCTCTGCGGAAAGAAAAACAAGGAGTGATCTATGGACAAGATTGCACGCTTGGTCTGCGAAACGTTCAATAAAACATTTTCTATGGGCTGCACACATGTTAGAATTATACTGTGCAGAAATTTTACGGCTTCTGTTTTTATTAAATTTCTAGAGCTGGATTAGATCCAATTTGCTCACTTTCGTTTATTTGCCTATAGAGTAGTTGATTAGGTATATTTTGGAAGAGCAATGATTTTTTTTGTTTATTTCCACTTCACCCACGCCACGATTTTCAACAAGACAATAAGTTTCCTTTTTTTTAATACTTCCATGAATACTATAACGGGATGTGAATGAAGGTCAGCTCACAGATATAAATACACGATGGATGTAAATGCACATGTCTACATGTACAAAATTGCCAGTGGGATGATTTATTTTTGTAAATTAGGAATAGTCTGAAATTTACATTCAGTTTTCGAACAGTTGTCTGCGTGCTTTGCAAAAAATGGCTGCCCAAATAAAGCTTTGCCTCTCGAACGAAATAAATTTTTATCACGATGATGAATTATTATTTTCAATTAATATTTCATGTTCAAATAAATTTTTGCAAAAAATGGCTGCCCAAATAAAGCTTTGCCTCTCGAACGAAATAAATTTTTATCACGATGATGAATTATTATTTTCAATTAATATTTCATGTTCAAAAAAATTTAATAATTGTAATTCACAGGTGTACCACTGGCAATCAGCGGTCAACACCAAGGTGTCGGGCGTGGACGACATGGTGCTTCTGTCAAAAATCACAGAAGACAGTATCGTAGATAACCTCAAGAAAAGGTTTATGGATGACTGGATTTTTGTAAGTTAAATATGATGCCATAATAATGTGCTTCTGTCAAAAATCACAGAAGACAGTATCGTGGATAACCTCAAGAAAAGGTTCATGGATGACTGGATTTTTGTAAGTTAAATATGATGGCATAATAATATTCTGTTCCTTTTTCATAATTTTCTTTATAACATTTAAATTGTCTGTTTGTAAAATATTTGCAGACTTATATCGGACCTGTGCTTGTCAGCGTCAATCCATTTAAGCAGATGCCTTATTTTACCGAAAAGGAAATAAACATGTACCAGGGAGCTGTAAGTGGAGTAGTATTTTTTACAAGATAAAATTGTTTTTACGGGAGCTAAGCGGGTTAGTAAATAGGCGTGTTTTTTGTTCTACTTTCATTGCTAAATTTTGTCTTTTTCACCTGCTCCATTTCAGGCACAGTACGAAAACAGGCCGCACATTTATGCTGTCGCGGATAACATGTACAGAAATATGATGATTGATTTGGAAAATCAGTGTGCTATTATCAGGTATAAAAAGAATTCATAGCAAATAAGCTTTCTAATATTATATTGTATTATATTTGCTTATAATAACGTTTTTTTGCAGTGGCGAATCTGGTGCTGGAAAGACAGTAGCCGCAAAGTACATAATGAATTATATTGCAATTCACCTGCTCTATTTCAGGCACAGTACGAAAACAGGCCGCACATTTATGCTGTCGCGGATAACATGTATAGAAATATGATGATTGATTTGGAAAATCAGTGTGCTATTATCAGGTATAAAAAGAATTTATAGCAAATGAACTTTCTAATATAATGTATAATTACTTATATAATTTGAAAAATGCTTGTTTTCGCAGTGGAGAATCTGGTGCTGGAAAGACTGTAGCTGCAAAGTACATAATGAATTATATTGCAAAAATATCTGGAGGTGGAGGGGTAGTGCAGCACGTTAAAGATGTGATTCTCGAGTCTAACCCTTTGCTTGAGGTTAGTATTTTATTATAGATTCGTCTAAAGATGAGNTCTAACCCTTTGCTTGAGGTATTTTATCATAAATTCGTCTTAAAGATGAGATATTTCTAAAAATAGAGGTAATGATATTTATTTTCTTTTTTGTTTTGAAACAGGCGTTCGGAAATGCCAAAACTATACGAAACAACAATAGTTCACGTTTTGTAAGTTACCAAACGAACATGAATGAATGAAAATACGAAATCTGGTTATCGATTAGTCAGGCTTTATCTGATATATTTTTGTAACTGCGTTTTTAAACAGGGAAAATACGTCGAAATTATGTTTGGAAGCGGAGGACAACCCTCTGGCGGAAAAATTTCAAACTTTCTCCTTGAAAAAAGTCGTGTCGTCAATTTAAATAATATGGAGAGAAGTTTTCACATTTTTTACCAATTGTGTGCTGGTGCTACTGAATCTATGAAGAGTAAGCTAAAAAATATATGTGCATTTTATTATTACACTTGTTTCAAGTCTAGATGCACCAGTTAGGATAATATTAAAGTTATCAATTAAAAACATTTTTACAAGATTTTTTCTCAAAAAAAAAACAGATTCTGTAAGTGATTAGTGGTTAGGTATGCAATTTAACTTTCCTATTTTGATATTTTAGCACAATACGCACTGATGCCACCAGACTATTTTGATTACTTGAGACAAAGCAACTGCTATCACGTTGATGGAACAAATGATGCACACGACTTTCAAGAAACTTTAAGAGGTAAAAGTGATTCGAATTCTGCACAAAAATTTATATGATTCTTTTTAAATATTTTGATGATGACGCTTTTGAAAATGTGAAAATCAGCCAGGTGTGCTGGTGTGACAAGAAGCAAAAATATTAAAGCAATATCTAACCAGAACGAGTGAAATAATCTGAGCAAAATTGTAATTTTCTTTTTCTTTTTTTGTCCTTTTAAATCCAAGCCATGAATGTTATTGGGTTGAGTCAAGCGGAACAAAGCGATATTTATAGCATTGTGGCAGGAATCCTTCATCTTGGCAATGTACAGTTTGCCGAGTCAGGCAATTACGCTCAAATTGCAGACAATCAAGGTAAGCCATCATCATCATGACTGTGTGACAAAATCAAGTCCAAATCGCAAAATTTCTTTTTAAAAAACCAACTCAAGTGGCCATAACAAACCGCAAGAACGTAGTAGCGCTTAAAAATGTGTTTTTAAAAATATAATAATACCTATAATTTGTGTTATGTGCGTATCCGTAGCCCTTGAATATCCAGCAGCCCTTTGGCAAATTGACGCTGCAACATTAGGGACGAAATTGGTCAGTCGAATTATGGATGGAAAATGGGGTCGGCAAACGGATAGAATTGAGGTTCTTTTAAACGTTGAGCAAGCTCTGTACACCAGGAATGCTCTTGCAAAAGCACTCTACGCAAGGCTATTTGATTTTCTTGTGCAGGTAAATTACATAATATATTGTAATTTTATGCACCATCAAACAAAGACGAGTGTCAAAAATATTTTTTAAAGATTTTAAAATATCATCATCAAAATTCTTCTTCTTTTTTCTCACTCTCTCCAGCGTGTCAACTCGGCAATGACAGTCCAAACAATCGGTCATACTATCGGCATTCTAGACATTTACGGGTTTGAAATTTTTGAGAAAAATGGATTCGAGCAGTTTTGCATCAACTGAGCAAGCTCTGTACACCAGGAATGCTCTTGCAAAAGCCCTCTACGCAAGGCTATTTGATTTTCTTGTACAGGTAAATTACATAATATATTGTAATTTTATGCACCACCAAACAAAGACGAGTGTCAAAAATATTATTTATTTTTTAATATTTTAAAATATCATAATCAAAATTCTTCTTTTTTTTTCTCCCTCTTCCTCCAGCGTGTCAACTCGGCAATGACAGTCCAAACAATCGGTCATACCATCGGCATTCTAGACATTTACGGGTTTGAAATTTTTGAGAAAAATGGATTCGAACAGTTTTGCATCAACTACGTAAACGAAAAACTACAACAAATTTTCATCGAGCTCACATTAAAAGCCGAGCAGGTAAGTATTAAAAAAAATTTTTTTGCTACTTTGTTTTAAAACATTTATGCACTCTCGCTTACACTTTCGTTTTCAATCGCGTAATATATTTCTGCACAAAATCGACATTGTTGCCAACAAATGCTGATTATTTTTATGAAGAGAAAATTCCATAATTGCATGTTGCTTCATAATATGTTTCATAATATGGCATGTGTATCCGTTCATAATTCATATCAAATTTTTGTTGAATTATTTGCCAAAAACTGTAACCCAACTTTACAAAAAATTTATGTTTCAAATGCCACTTGCTTTACACACTCACCAGCCCATGTTATGCAGTATGCAGCAATACCATCAATTAAATTACAATTTATGCAGAAAATGTGAAGTACTTTTTTCACGCCGAATTATTCCTTTCATGCGAACACATATTCCTTCATTTTTATCATTATTTTATTTTTATTATTATTATTATTACAATGAGAAATAAAGGGTAGTTCACTCATCATATCAGTAACAAGATCTTTGTAGCAAAATTTAATAAACTACAAATCATTTCACGCTTCAGGGACTAGACTTATATTTTGTATAGAAAAAAGATTTTTTCAACATTTATCTTTTTGCCTTTTGCTCTGTTGAACTGTGCGTATGTTGCGCAAAAAATGTTGTAGGAATTTTTGCGTGTTCAAAAACATACGGTTAAAAATTTATTGGACTTTTGTTCCATTCCTTACTCTCGTGGGGTGGAAAAAGGAGAAGGATTTGCTTTATGTATGTACTGCTGCTTGTTTTGCTGCTTTTAAAAAGATAATCTGTTTGTCTGTGTTCCTTTTGAATACTGATAGTGTGAGGTTGTACATGATAACCTGCTGAGGTGGAACACAGTTAGCAGTAAACGGGGTGGACAACAACAAAAAATAAAGAGAGAATCTTATTTAAACTCTCGGGAAATATTTTGTAAAAAAATAATTAAAACTAAAAGAAGTTGAGTAAAAAATATTATATCTTGGGGCGATATGCTACAGTATAGACCTAGTAAAAACGGTGGTTATCTAAACGAATCTTCTTTTTTGGTCTGTAAGATCATAATAACTGAGAATAATAAAACGACGTGGTTATAAGAAGCAGCTTAATAGTCAAAGCTGTATTGTCCGCTGGATGGGCGACCACCAGCGAATCCTTGAGTTTGGTAACTTGGTGCTGCCCCACGGAGAGCTCCGCTTGAGGAAGATGGGGAAGAGGCAGAAGCAGAGGAACTGCTACCTCCGTAGCTTGGGGATCCTTGGAGTCCTGAAAGTCCTGAAAGACCTTGGAATCCACCTGGGGCAGCAGCTCCACCGAAAGAGGATGGGCTACCTCCGCCGAAAGAAGATGGGCTAGCTCCGCCGAAAGATCCTGGGGAAGAGGATCCAGTGAAGCTGGATGCACCTCCAAAATCTCCGAAACCTCCTGGGCTGCTGCTACCTCCGAAAGGGGATCCTTGGAATCCACCTCCATGTGGGCTTCCTTGGCTGTGGAAACTACCGCCTCCGCTACCACCGCCTCCTGGGGAACCAGCATAGAAACCTCCGGGGCTACCACCTCCTTGGGGAGCTCCACCTTGGTGGAAGCCACCACCAAAGTCATCACTGTCGCTACCTCCTTGTGGGGCACCGAATCCACCTCCGAACCCACCTGGAGCACCACCACCGAATTCTCCACCTCCAGGGGCACCACCTCCAAATCCTCCACCGAAACCACCCTCATCATCTCCGCCTCCAAATTGGGGACGTGCAGTAGCAACAGCCACAAGGCAGAACTACAATCACCTCCGAACCCACCTGGAGCACCACCACCGAATTCTCCACCTCCGGGGGCACCACCTCCAAATCCTCCGCCGAAACCACCCTCATCATCTCCGCCTCCAAATTGGGGACGTGCAGTAGCAACAGCCACAAGGCAGAACTACAAGTTGAGAAAAAAAGAAACAGAAAATTAAGTTTTCAGTACCACAAGTTTTGAAATATTTTTTTCTACAGCGTCAATCCCACAAAAGATATATAAATATTTTTCTATTATAATTCACTCTGACAAAAGAAACAAAATTCTCACCAAAATTAATCCCTTCTTCATTTTTCTAAGCTTGAACAAAGACAACTTTCTCCACAAAAAAAGATTACTATGGTCAGACCAAATGATTGACGTGTTCGACGTAGAACGTTTCGAACTGTAGTGATTCAGTTTACGGAACTCTTGGTTGCTTTTTATAGGAAACCTTTGTTAATAGGAGATGATATGGTGTGTGTCGTGCCTCATGATTTTTCTCACCTTTTGCCCAACAATCGTGCAACCTGCATAATAATATTTGCATGCAAACACAGCCCAACAATATACACTCAAAAGATAATCCTTACACTGAACCAGCATATCAACACCGCCACTTCAACCAACAGCAGCAGCAGCGTCACAGCGTCATCGTTATATTCATTAAAATTTTATATACCTACACTAATAGGTTCACTGTTTCACATGGCTCGCTGTCTATACCTACACGACAAAATGACGACGCTGCTGCAAAATAACATTGCGCCTACCCTTTGAAAAGCGACATACCCCAATAATAATAATAATAATATTCAAACATTTAAAGCAGGTGCATGTGTCAGTGGTAATAAAATAAAAAACGGCATGTTTAGCTAGTCAAGACAAGAATCAAGATTTAGCCAGCCAACAACAAGCATATGCATATATACACACAAGTACAACAAAGAACAAGTTGTTATCATTTTTTTCTTATAGTCTTGTACAAAATCTCGTGTCATTGGGGAGTTAGTTGCTGCACAGTAGCCACATGTACCCTTCCATTTCCTCCCCCTTAAAAATAAATAAATAAAAATAATAAATGCACACATATTATTTTAAAATGATTTCAGCTACTGTATTTACTTTTTTTTGAGAAAAAAATAATATATGCGTACTGTTATTATTTTATATGGGTATATAAAAATGTATATAAAGTTTTAAATTTTAAGACACACATCAATTGTTGAAGGATGTCTTTTTTCATAGACAGCAGTTCACGTAATATTATTAATAGCTGTACAAAAATATGATCACACACACACAAGTAGCAGCAATGAAGTAATAATAATAGTGATATAGAGAGATACACATCTAGGGTACTTATCATCACTACAATTATTTTATTTGCAATATTTTTTAAAAATATAAATGCATGTGTTTAAATACAAAGCGTTTTAAAATTATGGTTTTTTTAAATGTGTGTATGGAGAGATACATTTGACGATAATAACAAATAATAATGCCGAAGGACCCAACGTGAATACTTTTGCGTGTTCTTCATCATCAAACGAGTTTTTGCATTGGTACAGGCATATTATTGAATGCAGATAGGGATCGAGTTGGTTACACATTGTATAATAGTAAGTTAAGAGGCAATAAGATTATTTTTTTGATTTGAACCGTATTATTTATGATTCCCTATAAAGAAGCCATTTTTATGGGCACATGCTGCGTTACGTCTTTGTGGTGTATATTTAATCGCTTTCACTCAATCTCTTGTTATCACTTTTTGATGAAAAAGGGGCGGAAGGGAAGCATTTTGGTTGAAAAATTTTACTGACAATTCCGTTGATTCCTCTAGGCTGGGTAACAATGTAGCAAACAAGAGCCCAGCAGCTCGAATAATTTTGTTTTTGAAATATTCAATGCACACATTCACATACAAAGATTTTATTATTATTATTTGATTGACGAGAGAGAGAGAGAGAGAATATAATGGGAATTGCGTATAGTGTAATTGTCCACGCATCATTTGCTCAATGTGTGTGGACAGAAGTTAACAGAGTAACAACGTGACATAGTGCTCTCGTAATCCACATTAGAGCATGCACGAAAGAAACGGTTAGTTTTGTTGCTTCTGCGGCGTTGACAGTAACGTCGACACAAAAGTCGTTACGTTATTACCCCCGCACTCATTACTCATTGCGTTTTTGGAGTTGCCGCATGATTGCTCACTTCTTTCTGCATAAAATATGTATCCTATTACCTTTGGTTAGAAAAAAAAATGTTTTTTTTGCTCACGACGACGACGACAATGATGATAATAATGTGTGCGTTTGTATGTGGGCCGATTATTCAATATCAACTCAATTTTAAATTAGGCATAACGAGTTTTTGTCCGATTTTTAAATTAGGTACGAAACACAACACGTTATCATATTATATGTCTTATGGCGTTGTTTTACTTTTATTGGCACATACACACTGACACTTTATCATCTTATTGAGGTTTTTGATTGAGATAGGGCAAGATGCAATAATAAAAAAATAAACGCACAATTTATATATTATAATAAGGTTACATAAATAAACGCTGCCACTCTTCACAGCAGTCAGCTTTTTTGCCTAACGCTTCTGGGCCATATATTTTCATTTTGAAATGAAATAAAACACGTAGGACTGTTTTGTGTTTTGTTCATTGAACCTCTTTTTTATTTCTTGACAAATTGCGTATATTATCATCATGTGAGTGTTTTGAAGATATATTCTATTTTTATGGATAAACGGTGATGATCATGATGATGTGGTGTAGGTATTTAATGATAAAGAGCCAATTTGTACACTAGCCATATACTTAAAAATGTTTACTGTAAGATAAGCCATTTTTAGGTAAGCAAATCAAAGCCATTTTTTTCGTTGGTTGACAAAGATGAGAAAAATTGCGTGTGCTGAACACGCAACACACAAATACTATTTTTTTTCTCTAGTGTTCTGCTAGTCTGGATTGCAACAAAAAAAAGTTTAATATTCTTACGAAATGTTCCACCGCTGCTGCTGCCACCACCACTACTATTATAAAATATTCATCATAGTCATCACCAACCACTGGCTGCTAACAGAGTGATGATAATAACAAAACTGCACCACACCGGTTGCACATGAGCTTTGTAGAAAAAAATTGCAAACAAATTTTTAACGACATGAAATAGCAATCTGAAATTAAAGTTTTGTGTAGAGTTAAAAACAGCTTTGCGTAAGTGAGGACAATTTTTTAAAAAGAAAATGAAAAAAATTGTTTAAAGCTAAATGCTTATGTTGTTTTCTATGTTAAAGGGTACTGAGCATATATACTTTTATGGGATTTCTTTTCTTAACTGCAGTAACGTATTAGCTCATATCACATCAAAGCTAAAGTAGTAAAGCTTGCATACTAATAAATCGTTTTACTTTTGAAATGTTTCAACTGTTTGTCAATCAGTTCTAATTTGATAGCTAATCAAGCATTGACAGAAAGAAAAAAAACAAATTGATGCAGTGCACAATGCACCTATTGCAATATTGTGCTGGTAAACAAAACAAATAACCAACCACACCAGCGCTAAAGGCTATTGCGTGTTTACTTTACTCTTTTGTCCTTTCATTCCCTTCTCAAATTAATGCTAGTAGTAAATAAATAGTTTTGTTTGAAAATTGCAATCTAGGAGATAATAGTTAATATGTGTGCTCACGGCAGCAATCAGAATCATTAAAAAAAACAAATTGATGCAGTGCACAATGCACATATTGCATTATTATGCTAGTAAACAAAACAAATAACCAACCACACCAGCGGTAGAGGTTATTGCGTGTTTATTTTACTCTTTTGTCCTTTCATTCCCTTCTCAAATTAATGCTAGTAATAAATAAATAGTTTTGTTTGAAAATTGCAATCTAGGAGATAATAGTTAATATGTGTGCCTCACGGCAGCAATCAGAATCAGATCGCAATAATATACAATTTTTTTGCAATTCTACAAATCCAGTTTGGATTGGAATGTTTATAATACTTTTAATTGCGCCTTTCAAAATATAATACCAACTAAAGGGAGACCACCTAGAGCAAAAAGTGACGGTCGCTGATGAATTGATTGATCGTTTACACACGAATAAGTTTTGCAATGTAGGTTGCCTGAAAATGTAATAATAATTATTAGTTAGATAAGTATTTAGTGAATGGAGAATTGGGTTCAATGATCTGTCTCTCTCTGGCCTGATCAAGCTGCTACTAAGAAAATTACAATAGAATATATTATTACCCTTCTAGTCAATTTTGTCACCAAATCACAAAAAAACATTTTTTACGAGTTTTTCACAAAAACTAGACTTTTTCAAGACATTACAATTTAGCCACCTCACTAATAGGTTATGGAAGCCTTAAAGGAAGTGGTTCTATTTAAAACAAGTACTGCCCAAAGAACATGTTAAAATGGGTTAAATCATGAGCAATAATTCCCTCACATATTATATTATCCTCATGTCATCTCCCTAATGATCATCACGAGTCCAACAAAGATATTGGCAAAACATTACTTTCCAACCCATTTTTACGCTGACATTAAAAAAAACTTTGTTGAATATAGAATGATCTGTGCTAAATAAAAAAATTGAGCAACTATTAAACAAAGATGAATGGGGAATTAAAATGCACTCAAGCAATTGCGGCGTCGGCGACATATCGTGTTATCAATCAACATCTAACATGCTATGTATATCTTACCTACGTTTATAATCGGCCGGTTTCCTGTTTATTGTTAAACAATATACTATTATTTCGCTTTCATTTGCAACAATAACAAGCCATTTTGCTTTAGAAAGATGCACGATGGAATCACTCAAATGCCTTGCTTGCTGCACTACCGACAAGAAGATTGAACATGAGAAAATCAAGATGTTTTAATGCGTTTGTTTATGTTAGAATTTAAATTATGCCAACAATGGTGAAAAATAGAAATAGTGTTCTACAACATACATATTTGAACATATAAGCACGATAAAAATTACTAGTAGTTTTTAATTGTTGTTGTTGTTGCGAGTGTAAAAGTAGAAAGATGATTCGAATTGCTTTGATTTTACACGCATTTACTTGTTGTTAGCATCTTCAGATTTGATTATCTCTGCAGTTACAACAATAACAATGCACAGCAAAAAATAGTTGAAAGCTCATATGTACATTTGTACATACATCTGGATCGATCTGGTTAATTTCTTTATCGCTGTGAAAATATTCACTTTTATTTAAATGCGCAATAAAACATGACTCTGCATCTAGAGAGGAACTAAATAGAAGTCATCAAGTTTTTTTTGCTTCTAGGACGCTTTTACAGAAGTTGCGGGCCCTTTTGGTTTAATGTCGTTCTAGCAAAAAAAGGAAACGAGTGTGTATCGTTTTTCAAACTCACCAACCCAAATATTCAAGAGACAAGCTGCGCTGCTCGGCGCTAGTCGATCATTAGAATCATCATCATCATAATCATGTTCACAAACCAGAGTGCATCAATGCAATGCAACAATTGCCACTTCCTCTCTCTCTCTTTCATGCTAATAATCCATCATAAAACTGATCAAGAAGACGCTGAAACTTTTTTTATTGTAATCAAAATGTGTGTCAACTACTACTTAGCATTGTCTTCAACGTGAATGACTGGGTTGACTTGGCAGGGGTTTTGTGTCGATAACCGAAGATACTTTTTCTCAATGCAACAATTGCCACTTCCTCTCTCTCTCTCTCTCATGCTAATAATCCATCATAAAACTGATCAAGAAGACGCTGAAACTTTTTTTATTGCAATCAAAATGTATGTCAACTACTACTTAGCATTGTCTTCAACGTGAATGACTGGGTTGACTTGGCTGGGGTTTTGTGTCGATAACCGAAGATACTTTGCTCTGCTGTAAAATAAATAAATAAATAAAATACTTATCCTTATCGTTTATCGCTTAACGCTTATCGTTACATTTTTATTCAAGGGAAAATGAACAAAAGCAAGTAAACCTTCATTCAGTTTGGCTTTGCTCATTAAAATCAGTTCAAACAACTTTCATTGATGATTATGATGATGTTCAAGTCAACAATGTTATTATTAAATTAGGTAGACAGTTACTTTTTATTTATTTATTTGAAAAAAATAATGCATTTTTTATAATGCACTCTCTTCATCTCCTTTGTCTTTTTTGCCATGTAAGTTTACTTACAAGCTGAGCTACCACTGTTATAGCACTTTACTATAAAGTGTAACGTGCGCATATTAAATGCATCCTCTCATTCACTTTCTGTATGCTAATGAGTAATGAGTCTCTCTCACTCACTGTCAATCAAGCATGCTAGTTAGCTATAGAGAGCTTGAAATTAAGCACAGTTTCAAAAATGGCACAGAGAAACTAAACTAAACTGCTATATATTCAATCAGAAAATTAATTGACAGCGACGACGACACCTTGCGTGCCCTAAAATTCAATTTTTATAGCTTATTGTAAGCATACACTGCACAGCTATTAGTCAAACCATTAAATAAATACGTTCGTTACGACGACGACACCTTGCGTGCCCTAAAATTCAATTTTTATAGCTTATTGTAAGCATACACTGCACAGCTATTAGTCAAACCATTAAATAAATACGTTCGTTCCCTTTGGTTGGCGAAAGAGCCAAGTTCCCACGCACGGTGCAACCACTACCATTATGATTATTATTGTCTGTGGTTATAATATACTATACCAACAGTAATTACACACCACCGCCGCCGCCGCTTCTTTAATGATAATGATCTACTGTGCTCTTTTTACCTGTGTATATGATGTCACCTCATATGTTTGCATTCAATTGGCGACGATGTCACTTTGATGATTTTGTGATCTTTCATTGAAAGAAAAAAGTTTCTGCAGCAATAAACATGTCGACATACATACATCATCAATCAACTATTAATACTTAATGTATTTTTTTCTTTTGTGTTTTTAGGAGGAGTATGTTCAGGAAGGGATTAAGTGGATAAGCATAGATTATTTCAACAATCAAGTAGTTTGCGAGCTAATCGAGGGGATGAGACCTCCAGGAGTTATTGCTATTCTCAATGATGTTTGTGCGACGATGCATAGTGTCACCAACACGGCTGATACCGATTTCCAAAAGGTAAAAATATTTTTATGGTGTTATTTTGTGGTTTCCAAAGAATTTTCAACAAATTGTTTCTGCTGACCAACAACGGAAACGAGATATTGATCAAATGTTTTTGGTCTGTGCAAAATCACATAAAATGATCTGTGATTATTTATTTTGAGCATTATTCACAAAAAACAATTTTGGAGCAAAAAGATTATTACATTTGCTCATCTATCATGTACCCAATGGCACACGCACCAGATTTGCAATATCGTTTATAGTGTCACCAACACGGCTGATACCGATTTCCAAAAGGTAAAAATATTTTTATGACGTTATTTTGTGGTTTCCCAAGTATTTCCAACAAACTGTTTCTGCTGACCAACAAAGGAAACGAGATATTGATCAAATGTTTTTGGTCGGTGCAAAATCCCTATAAAATGATCTGTGATTATTTATTTTGAGCATTATTCACAAAAAACAATTTTGGAGCAAAAAGATTATTACATTTGCTCATCTATCATGTACCCAATGGCACACGCACCAGATTTCCAATATCGTTTAACCCTTAAAATTGCAGACATCATCATCATCATCATCAACAACAACAATAACAGTGATTGATGGCTTTTCTCCCTGAGCGACTTTACCGGAAACATTAAGAAAAGCGAACTTAATTGCAGCAAAATTTCCTAATAATAAATCCTCTTAATAATTACACAGCATACTAATAGTGGATTGCCACCCCCAACGCATTAAAAATCGGAAATCATCATTACTAAATGCTTTTCATACTCCATATGATTATTCACTTGGGCTAATTATATAATCTTTTGGGTTTATCGATTTTTAATACCAATTTTACGCATCCGGTAATGAAGGAAAAAACAAAGTTGTTATTTTCCAATAATATTATTACACCTGTCCGTCTACTGTTTATACTTACTTGACTCTTTCATGCAATATTTTCCAAATAACGGTAATAATTACACTGTGCAATGCGAATAAAATAAAACGCACCAAAAAGCAACAGTCTCAACAAGAGATTTAACAGCAATAATAACTGACAAAAATATGTGAAGGGTCTATCTTGCTAATGCAAAAGTTGAAAATAATGATTACCGATGAAACCTACAAACCATGAACATTTCCTTAAGCTTATATTTTATTTCTTCTTACCCAAAACCATAACTTACGCATAGGTTACATAGGCACGTATATATAAATTCTAGCGAGATCAATAAAACGTAACGTGCTATACAGACGCTCCTGCCTATTTTCTTGTTATGAATGAATATTGAACCAGAAGTAGGGAGAAAAAATATTCCGCGTAAAATGCATTTTATTTGCATAATAACTCATCATCACCGTCGTCAACAAGAAAAAAAAATTTGGTTTCAAAGTGTTCTCAAAACCAAAGTGCATAACGCTGCCGTTCTCGTGTTCTAATTTGAAAATGGGTTTAAAAACCAAAATTTAGGTTTTGAGAATTGGACAGATAGTTGAATGTGAGTGCACATTAGTGATGATGATGATGATAAAAATCAGCTCTGGGTAAAAACGTAAATTTTTGAAAGAGTACAGAGCACACAAAAGTCTTGAAAGTTGATGTTGTTGTGTGTTGTGATACAGCTAGAGCTTTATAGAGTTATTGCAGCGTGGTGATCTGTGTGATCCATTAAAAATGAATTTGAAATACTTTTTTATTGACGGTAATAATGACAAAAAAGATAAGAGTGAAAAAAGGAGTGAACTTCCTTAACTTACACCCACTGAAATGCTTACAAAAAATGAAAAAAGATGATGATGATGGATGACGGTGATGGTGGTAGTGACGATGAGGGCAAAAAAATCTTGAAATGCCTATGCAAATCTAGGTGAATAGGAAGTGCTATAGAGCAATAAAAAATGTTTTGTCTGCATACCCGCATGCGTAGTCCATATTTTAAAATAGTTTATAATTCTATTTAAATTTGTATAGAAATTATCGAAAGAGGTGCAAGGACACCAGCACTACCAGCAGGCTCCCGAGGGTTTCATTATTCACCATTATGCCGGAATAGTGAGCTACAATGTGGAGGGATTCTGTGATAGAAATCGTGACGTTCTCTTCTCAGATCTCATTCTTCTCATGCAGAGCAGTACTAGGTGAGCTGAATCGCTTTTTTGATTGATAAAACCAATAATTTCAATTTTTATTTAAGAAAAAAATGATGCCAACTAATTTTTACTTGAATTTTTTGAAAATAATAATAAAAAATATGCGTGTATATATTTACAGTCAGTTCATACGAAGTCAATTTACGGAGCAAGTTGAGAATAAAACCACACGACCGACAACTGCAGGTAGTAAAATTAGAAAACAAGCGAACGAGCTGGTGGAAGCCTTGATGAAATGCACTCCTCACTACGTCAGGTAAGCAGCAAAAACATGTTCATTGACATCACCTATCTATTTGTTCTTCAATTCGATTAACCCCTTTGAAAAACATACTTTGCAAGACAAGTCAATCGTGTCATATCATATATCCCATTACATTGAATTGCAAAAAAGGAAAAAAAATCATGGTGTGTGTACTCTACTAATCTGTTATAAAAGTTAAAAGGACACCCTATATATTATTAATGCATAAAAATGCAAGATTTTTCCCTCAATTTGGCCTAATTCCAAAAAAAAAGTTTTAATAATAGGTATGTTGACTCATGAAACACTTCACAATTTAGGTACTCGGCACTCGACTTTTTTTACTTTAAAAATATTTAAAGGTTTTTCAGATTATTTTCATGTTGAATTCCTGAAAGTCGCATGCTGATTTGATTAAGACATTAAACATAAAAAATGGCAAGTTTAAACACATGTTCTTCTTATGAAATTGCGCAGGTGCATCAAGCCCAATGAAACGAAACGACCAAAGGACTGGGAAGAAGCGAGAGTTAAACATCAAGTGGAGTACCTCGGTCTCAAAGGTAAGAAAAAATTAAGATTTCGTCTAGGCACTATAGGTAGTCAGAGTCACACGTGGTGTGCTTTACCAATATCAATGTTTTTGATTGTTTTCAGAGAACATTCGTGTTCGACGCGCAGGGTTTGCCTACAGGAGACAGTTTGATAAGTTTATTCACAGGTTGGTTGTTCTTTTACACTGCATGATATGAGCACATTTAAAATTTCATATTTACTCCCAATCCGCAAACATATAACAGGCAAATAACTTTTCAGTTGGAAATTTTGGTGATTGTTTCTTTACAACATGCACACGGTGTACAGATGAAACAAATTATATACTTTTCAAAAAATTATTTGCATTAAAATCTTATTATTACCATATGCGAAAAAACGAGCATCAACGTTTTACGAAAATTACCCAGAAGTTTGTACTTGAAATTAAATCAACATGCAACTGAACAAAAAAATATTTAGTCGTTGGCACGTTATTTTTAAGCTGAGCTTTGTTCACCAACCCAAGTAAAATCTTAAACGCAAGTAATTAATTAAAAACTTCTGGTTTATCATACTGTGTTACTTCTGCTACTACAACTTGCTCCACTGTGTTTTTCATTCATTTATAGTACTGTCAGATAAAAAAATAATATTAATGTTATGTATGATTCTGTCTGATTTTTTTTATCTTGTTTAAAGCAGTAGCAGTTTTGTAGTAAGTTGTAGAACAGCAGTAACAAAACAAGATCTGGTTTTGGTACAAATAACTGAATCGCAGAAAACGAAAGTGCTCGTTGGTAGTAAAATAAGGTATTTTTAGGTAGGTAGCTATTTTTCAACCTGATCTTGCAAGTAGATCAATGCTACATGCTTCGTGTAGAAAGAATGATAAAAAAGTTTTAATACAAATAACTGAATCGCAGAAAACGAAAGTGCTTGTTGGTAGTAAAATAAGGTATTTTTAGGTAGGTAGCTATTTTTCAACCTGATCTTGCAAGTAGATCAATGCTACATGCTTGTTGTAGAAAGAATGATAAAAAAGTAGTAATATGAATACAATAGCATTATTTTTAAATTAGGTATTTATAAATATTTTTATGTGTTTTCAATTGAACTGATTTTCCACGCTTTATTAGATAGATAAGATCAGGATAAATGCAGTTTTTCTTTGATTGCTGCATAGAAAATGCAAAATGACCAATTAAGGGAATGTGTAAATTTAAATGGATTTTAAGTAGAGGAAACATTATCTTAAGTTAAAGTTATTGCATTTCATGTCAGTTATAAAGCGTTCACACGCAATGGTATTTAATTAATGACCACTTATGCATTCGTGTTTGGTTGCACTAAGCAATACGAAATAAGACAGGGTAGCGTTTACTTAATGCCAGTAATAATGGTAGATATATATCAGTCGTATCATTTTGCTGATAGGGTGAACAAAGTTGACTGCTAAATGCAAATACATGTCAAATTTCAACCGTTTTGCTTTCAAAGTAGTTAGTTAAGATGTTGCACTTTTAACCTTACTAATAGGTAAGGTTGATGAATAAGCGAAAATTATACCGTTTCAAAAAAATGTCAACATTATCAAATGTGTCACCAGTGCTTACAAAGATGACTTTATTTTTTCATCAATTCATTACGCAATACTACGTGATTGTTCTGCATTTTTTAAAATGACAACAATAATATGCTGCGTGTATATAAATATTGATAATGATAATTCCAAGTAAACAAAACGTTTGTATTTTTTTTGGAAAACCGCAGGTATGCAATTCTTTGCAAAGAAACTTGGCCTTCATGGCGTGGCGAGCCGCTTGAAGGAATACGCCGTATTTTGACTGCCGCTCATATGGATGCCGATCAATATCAGATTGGCAAAACAAAGATATTTATTAAGGCTCCCGAGTCGGTAAGCAAATAGCACATTCCTTTGTGGAATTATGACTATGACATGATGATGGAATATTTTTCTAGCATCGGTAAAAGAGAATGACGTTTCGTTAATTTGCTTAATGCGTGAATGCATTTAATTTTCGTACGGTACAGCTTTTCCAACTTGAAGAGTTACGAGAGAGGAAATTTGATGGTTATGCCAGAGTGATTCAGCGTGCGTTCAGAAAATATTTTGCGCAGCGTCAGAGGCAAAAGCAACGAGAGGAGGCTACATGTAATAATAATAATGAACTTGATTTTTAAAAAACGTTTTAAAATTTTGATGATTTAGTGGGATTTATAAAAAATTAAATCGCGTGATAAATCTGTTTTCAACAGCCATTGTGTTTCAAAAGAAGCAACGGCGACGGTTTTCCATCAACAGGGCGTTCAATGGGGATTATATTGGTAAGGTAGTTTTGGTATTTTTTACACCACATTTTCCTTCGACATGCTAATCATGATGCTAAACAGCGCCATGCTATTCATGTTTAATTTGCAGGTTTGGAGTTCAGACCAGACCTTCTCAGTTTGTTGGGACGAAGAGAAAAAGTGGAATTTTGCGAGACAGTTATAAAATATGACAGAAGATTTAAGGTTGGGTTTTTCATTAATCAGCAGTAAATTAATTAATATTTTTTGCACACAGGAAATTATATTTTAGTTTTTAATGTTTGTTTCGTGAATTATTACCGTTACAGGATGCGAAGCGAGACTTTTTCATTACCAGTCATCGTGTACTTCTCGTTGGAAGAGAGAAGATAAAACAAGGAGTTAATAAAGGGCAGTTAATTCCAGTAGTTAAACGCGATATTCCGTACCAAGATATTTTTAAGGTGTCGCTGAGCACAAGACAGGTGTGTTGAAATATTTTAAAAAGAAGGGGATTTTTATGGTACAGCTACATAGTTTAATGGGAAATTAGGTGGTGGCGTTTACATACTTAACCTGTTATGTTCTCATAGGATTGACCTGGTGATTCTCCATGTTAAAGGTACTTATGATACTTTGATTGAATCAGTGTTCAAAACAGAACTCCTCACAGTTCTTCACAAAAAGTACAAAGCTGTTACGGGTCAGAATATCAATCTTCATTTCAGCGATAGGTAAGAAAAAATGACAAGCTTGAATAGAACTGCTAAATATACAATTACGCATGGTAATAATGAGTTTTTTTATAATAAAAAAATTATTTGCAGACTTGAGTTCACAATAAAGAAAGATGGATGGAGAGGCGGTGGCACGAGAACCATACAGTTTTCTAACGGCTTATCGGATTTACGCTTGATGAAAGGAAGTGGGAAAATTCTTACTGTGGAAATTGCAGATGGGTTACCAAAAGATTCTCGTGAGTATAATTTAATATTTTTAAGGATAGATGACTCAGTGAAAATGGAACTGTTAATTTCAAATTACTTTTTGTGCTTACCAAACTTTCTCTTTGTACAGGTCCCGAGACGCCTTCGAGCAGTTACGGCACAGCAACAAGGGGCCCACAGAAACCCAACCGATGTCCAATAGTAAACCACTATCCGGGTCAACCGCAGCCGCAACAACAAATCGTTCCTCCACGCCCTTCAGGCTATCAGCCAGCACCACTTCCACAAACAAATCCACAATTTCCCAATCT
>JAANSP010000586.1:0-20074 GCA_036850745.1 Homidia socia | reverse complement strand
ACGGAATTTTGTGTTAGCATTGGCGTAAATCAATCCTGACCATGATACTCACCATTCGCATAAATGTGGTACTTGCAACAAGTATCGACTTAAATTTTTATCACAGTGAGCGCACTACCAAATCTTGTCATTAAAGCATTTTTGCCAGCTAATATATGTACACGGTATCTCTCTTATTTTTTCTCTGCTCACTTTCCACAGATCATCATCACCACCACCACCACAGGTTATGAAGTCATAGGTAAAAGCATGATTTTTTGGTATTGCTGGCGTGGCATCACGAACCAAAAGAATCTGAAATGCCAATGTAATTTGCCTCTCATATTTTAACATTTTTACTGGCCATGCTGCTGCTGATGATGATGAGTCTTTTAAAAATCTCTTATTATCATTATGATGAACATGAAGATATTTTACAACTAAATAGTTTAGCTCATTGGCAGACTGAGAATACATTTTGTACGGTCTAAAAGAAGGATGTACCACCAGCATTTACACATCATTTTATGTAAGTACAACAACACGTGAACCGGCGAAAACGTGAGTGAGAAGTAAAAGTCGCGTTTTCACGAAATTGATATTTTTAATAACTCTGTTGTCCACAAAAGAACAATATGATATTTTAATCACTAGACTAAAGGTAGCAATCAGTATCATCATTGGTAGGCTTGATACACTTACCACCTGCAAATTATTGTGCTCATTTTTTATAGTACATACTACATACATATTATGATGTAGACTTTATGATAAATGACAAGCTAGGAGAAAATTTTAATAAAGCCATATCATTAACGAAAGGTACGAATTATGTTTATTTTCATGTCGTAATTCAGTACATGATAAAAATATATATTTTTACAATTTCAGCATGAATCAGTAAGTAGCGACGACGAGTTACATAAAAAAATACTTTACAAACTCATTTACCGGAAAAAACGATGAGTTTTTAGGAATCTTCGTTGCACAGTTTTTTTTGTTTTAAAATTTAATCCACTGAATAAAGTTTACTTTATTTTCATTGCCGCTGATAATCTCAGATGAACATGACCATCTATATAGATAGACTGTTAAGCTGATGAAAATGTTATTGGGAGAAAAGTAACATATGTTCGACAGCATGTTGGTCTACTTTGACATATCGTCTTGTTGTTAACAAACATTTTAAATTTACCATTTTTTATCCCTTTCTAAAACAACCGAAACCCGTCCCCCTTAACATTCATGCAATGTGTAAGAGACGCCCATGTCTATTTCTTTCTTTGTAAAAAATGTGATCTCTTGATAAGTAAAGTAGGTACAGGAATCCAAACTTGCTTACCATTAAATAATAATAATAATAATAAGCAGCGTGTATGTAGTGGTAATAATAACATTTGTTTTGCTGATAGACTTTTCTGTACATTTTTTATGTTTCTACTTTTTACCATTTTCGTTGAAAAAGTTTAAACGATTTTACAAGGATCCACTAAGCATTTCTGCTTAGTGGTGTAGGACCACCACCACCGTATCACCACCATCAGACCCGATTAGCAGTTGTCCATGTACGGTTCGGAGGAACCATTAGCAAACCTTTCAATAATTTTCAAGAGGGTTCATGGCTCATCACGATGAAGGATCTAATAACCATCACCATCAAAATAATGAGCATAATAACTATAATACATTATATTATCCTTGCTTACCCTATTAGTTGCCAAGTAGGTGGCTTCATTCATTCATCCTCAATTTCATGCATCAGATAAACAGGTGTAATTTTTTTAGAGAAGAGGAAGAAAGCAGGATGTATAGAGGAGATTATCCAAGTTCCACAAATAAATGTGCATTTTATACTCTGGTATGGCCAAGAATTTTTTTTACTCAAATTAAGCTTAACGCACGATGAAAGAAATTGAGTGATTTCTTCGATACCAAACAAGGTTCTTGTTTTTATTTCTTAAATTGAAAGTTCGGAAGCAAAGGTAATACTTATCAGATATAAAAGTTTAAAAAAACGTATTTCCGCAGCATGTACTTTTTATAATGTTTAAAACTGTAAATTTTAAAAGTCAGTTCTCTGTTTGTTTGTTTAGAAATTTAAAAGATAGTATTTTTTTGAAAAAATGTAATGTTTTACCTACGATTTATTCATAGGTCTTAACAAGCATATAATTTTCCACAATAATGTTTCTTTTTCTTGGTATGCTTTTCTATCTTTTTTGACAAGTTTCAATCAATATGGTTAGTACCTGAAAAAAAGTTTCATTTCTAAAAAACTAAGAAAAAATAATAATTTGCCATTTTACCATCATGTCAGGGAAATGCCACCATTTTCCCTGTAAATATGTCTAATATGTGGTGTGATAGTGGTGTGTGTGTGCGTGAAAAGAGTAAAAGAAGAGAGAGGAATGGAATAGTAGACATTTAAAATGTGTACGTACCTAACCAATTTAGTGTTTCCAATTTCCTTGTGTGAGTTTAAAAGAGAATGAGCATGCACGCATTGTATGATTTCTTTTCTTGCTGGGTGTCTGGCTGGCCACCTGGTTTGCGTTAGTCTACACTGCTGTTACTCGCTACTTGATTACAAGTAATCATCTTCATCATCATCATCATCATCAAAGACAACATCAGCGCAACAAACAACACTATGCATGCATGCCACGTCTTTCCACTTACTTTCAGTTTATATGGATGAATAGATGTGTCGTTGTGGTGGTGGTGTTCTTGGTGGTGTGGGGCATCTCACATATTATTATTACAGCAGCAGAAGCAGCATAGGCAAAGCCAAGCAAAGTAGCAGCAGCAGCAGTAGTAAGTAAACTGGTAAGTAACCAAAATGTGTTTCGTTTGTGTCCAATCCGAACCAAGAGATCTTACGATAATTTCACGCCTTGCCTTGGCTCAGTTCTCTCACTCACAACTTGCGTTCACTCCCCATTAATAACAATAAGAGTAATAATGAGTGCTACAGCTTTTTGACTGAGCCAGTTGACTTGGTCTTTTTTTACTTTGCCTATTACAGCATAGCAGAGGGAGTAGATGTGGCGTGTTTATGCATGCATTCCTATTATGAATTAATAGGGACTCTTTAAAAAAAACTTTTGACATACCAAAAAAAATTACTCAAATTTAGACAAATAATGTGTATAAAAGCATACAGTATCTCTTTTCACATGATTTAGGCTCTAAAAGCGACTAAACAAACTTATTTTTGAAATTTTTTAATATTTATTTTAAAGAAATACCTAGGTGGAAATATTATTTATTTAATACTGAGCAAATATTGATTCATTTCAATAAATTCGAATTTCAATCCAATTCTACTTGAAGTGTTCTTTGGTTTTCTTGAACCCTTTTTGTGTGACTCATGCATTTTGATTTCACAGTATACAGCACCCTAATTGAGCTCCGTGTACGTACAATTTACTTTCTTTTCTTATGCGGCACATATGTAAATAAAGTATATAATGATGATTACATGCTTCAGTTAGATCTGCTGCAATATAGTATGTCTACTCATATTTATCCTTTTGATAATGATGACAATGCTGTTTGAGTGTGTACGTTGGAAAATTGAACGTGTTCACTTCCACTAGTATACAGCACCCTAATTGAGCTCCGTGTACGTACAATTTACTTTCTTTTCTTATGCGGCACATATGTAAATAAAGTATATAATGATGATTACATGCTTCAGTTAGATCTGCTACAATATATTATGTCTTGTCTACTCATATTTATCCTTTTGATAATGATGACAATGATGTTTGAGTGTGTAAGTTGGAAAATTGAACGTGTTCACTTCCACAGCATATTTATGCTATTATAAATATTATTATCTACTACGCTTGCTTGCTCTCATGTTGCTAGTTTTATTAAGGATGATTCGGAAGTGATCATGGCGATTATGATCGTTGTAAATAACCATGTAGGAATCGTGGTCATTTTAACGATCTTGTTGATGACCATGTGGCCGTATGATTGAGATACTAATAAAAATAATGACGATGAAAAGAAAGAGAAGACGGCGTGCCGCAATAAGGATCAAACAAGCTTACAAGCATTCGAGTACTTTTACAGTATCAAACTCAAACAAATACGCTTTCTTGGAAGTTTCCATCGAGGACCAAATAATTCATGCGAGCTAGTTAACATTACTTTCTTAAAAAAGCCAAGAAGCACTGATAACATGTGCTACAAACTAAACTATGTTGAAAGGCTCTTTCCTTTCAAATACTATACACTCTTACTTATCATTGGTATGAGATTTAAAAAAATAGACAAATTAAGACAAGATGATAACTACAAGAAAACCTTTTGTTAGAAGCTAAGCAAGTAGCAAAAGCAACTTTTCTCTTCCAAGATTTTCCCAAATCCCTTGAAAAAGCAGTGTACTCGGTTGGTGACAGGGTATTATTTTTTGAGCCCTCTCCGCATACTCATTTTCATTTCAACTGGTATGGCTCTTAAAGAAAAGTTTACCAACTTTTTGTTCTTTATCGGAATACGCAGACAGATGGACACGTGACATGGCAATATTTAGTAGCTCAAAATGTTTTCGCTATTTTATAATAATACCTAACACAAAGTACAAGTAAAAAGAAGTTCTATCTCTATCACAACAATGTTGCTGATGATGATGATGATGAGAATCGTCGTTAGAACCAAGTTAAGGATGGTGCATAGAGTGATAGTAGCATTCATTTCACATAAGCTCACTAACTGCTCACAGTGCTCACATCTCCATCGAGTTAAAAGGAGAAAATTACAAGTATGCGGAGAGAAATGGGAAAATTATGCTATAAAGTTATTATATGTATGGGATGATGGCTAGATGGATAAGAAGTTGGAAGAGGAGAAACATGCATCCACTTATTTTCTAGTCATTTTAATCTTTTAGTGTTATTACTCATGTAATAGGATATATGGTAGAAAATGGTTTGTTTTTGGGTGGTCTTTTCTCCATTTTATATGAAGACTTATGTGACCGACGATAATATAAACAAACAAACAAGTGCACTGCCTTGTTGTTTGCAAGCATATTATTTTCTTAGTGCCACCACCACCACCATACCACTACAAACAGCAATAATAATAATAATAATAAGCATACCTTGTATTTATCAATGACTTGCTCCCTCTCTCTCCTTCTAAAGTTGCCATTTTGAAACTAAATATGCGTACAGGTATTTAAATAGCCTGTAAGAAAAATTCCTTTTTCCCGTTTTCACCCTCACTTTCATATCCTCTGCAATGCCTGCTCAATTAGAAATGGATTTATTTCCTGGAGTCACCAGCAAAGAAAACACTTTTCTATAAATAAATGGTGTTTTCATTGTAATTAAATTGTAAGCTGTAGCATGCACTAGATTTTTTTTCTTCATCAGAGTGTAAATTTAGAGCTATGAATAGTCCCATGGCATGTGTGTAGGGTTGCGCAAGTTGTAATTAAGATACGACAGCTTGGGAATACATAACGTAGTAAAATTTTGAGAGAAACGATTTTTACGTGATAGTTTTACAACATATAACCTGTCCACACTCCTCAACCTACTCTTTTTTAAACCTTGCCTGTTTTTAATGTTTAAGCTTTGCTCAACATAGCATATGCATAATAAAAAAAATGTAGATTGCATTTTCTTGTGGCGATGACGATGACACGACATGTAAAGTTTTCCAAATATTATTCGTACAGGTGAACATATATAATTACCGTTTTTTAGGCAATTTGGATTAAGTCAGTGTTGTTTTTAAGGTGGAAGGAGTGATTATGATTATTGTATTTAGAAATGAATAAAATTATAGAAATAAGTGAGCACTTTTTGTGCAAAACACAGATGTACTACTCCTTGTTGTAATAAGAAGAATATATAGACAAGCATGCACAACCTTAAAATATTTTTTGACCAGTTTATAAGAAAGCATTTGTACACACCTAGAGTGAGTGAGCAAGAGCGATGACGATATCACAACAACTGCATACCAAATTTTTTAATGCAATTTTTCACCATCATTACATACCAATGAAAATTGCCTCTGAAAAGAGACTAGTTATGGGTGGTACGCAAATTGCTTCATAATAAATATATGTAGTCACCCACTAAATTTCGACTAAATCATCATGACAGGAAAGGGTCTATATATTTATTATCTTTCAAAAAAGGAGTTGATGAATTAAGATACAAATTTATCTCTTTCATTTTTGGATTAAATGAGCTATGTACAATCCTTGATTTTATGTTCAGACATATTAATGTACAATGTACATATCTTACTTATTCTTGTGCCTCCGCCGTGTGTTATGTAATCATCAAATGGCCAATTGCTATTCAACCAACATGGCAAATAAAAGCACATGATGTTTAAACTGATAACTTCATCAGCATCATCACAAATTATGCACCTACTTATTGATGATTACATTAAAAAATGAATGGAATCTTTACCAAAAATCTTTTTCAAAACGCGTCTTTTGAGACCTTGCCAATTTGAAAATGGAACTAAAATTACTACATTCATTAGCAGGTAGGCTTCTTTTGATAGAGATAATTGTTGCGTAACAGATAATTGCACCTCTCCATCATTTCATGTATTATTTTGTGACACTGCAGCAAATCTTTTCAACACTTTCCCATATAAAATACTTGATCTCCCACCACAATACACTCGTAAATAAACTTTATGGAGGTGTGATGGTGTTGGAAGAGAGAGGGAGAGGGAAAAAATTGCCAAGTATAAAAAATGTAAATCGCCCAGAGTATCAAAAATATATAAAAAATGGTATAATTGGTATAATACTATGATACGGTGTGCAGAAGGTGCCGCAAAGGTAATGCTTACTACTTCACAAATGCGCACCTCACAAGATTTTACTACCAACTTAAGGCAAAACATAAATGGATTCAGTTTGGTTTATGACTTGTGGCCTCTTTGTTACTGTTTATCAGTAATACATATCTGTCTTTTTTAATGTTTACGGGGGCAGTTCTGTGCTTTGACCACCAACGTATTGGTAAAATAGGGAGTGTACTGACGTATTTATGAAATTGGATATTTATTTCAATGTACCTTATTAGCACCATTCATAGAGTCACAGAAAACAAAATATTGTATGCTAAGTTTTTTTTGTTCGGTATGGCACCACAAACACACGGTATCCCATTTGGTCATGACTTTCTCAAGTCCATATATTGTCACGATACCAACAAATAATTTTGATTGCGTGTGTAAGGGTTTATAGAAGCATTAAAAATTGCGCAAAAGAAAACATATGCTTAAAAAATCATAGTGTGTACAACAGTTTGTTGATATATTTTTTTAAACAAAGCAAAATATACACATCCATAAATATAATTCAATTCTACTCGCTTCTACAACTCACGTCATGTAACGCGCCATGTGTGTCTCCGTAATGGACTCACTAAACACGATACAATGAGTATTAATTTGGATATCACAATTTACAATCCACTGTAAAGGTAATACCTATGATATACAATAATTCACATGTATATATAATAATAAGCAACAATATTATGTATCATAAATAAAAGTAAGTATATTATACGTTGGCGTTACTACAGTTTACCTATTATGTACACACACTACGCTTTATATTTTCATACCATTTCATTTCCATTATCGACGTGATCAATTACAGGGAGTCATTAACCAGCGAAACATATCATATAAATATGGTTGCATAGGAGGCATTTAAGGAAATTACAGGTCATCTTATCAACCCTTGTTTTCCTATTACTCAAATTATTTCTGCTCCTTGCTTACCATTTATTTTCACAGTACACTTACCAACGGAAGAAGGAAATGACAGAGAAAGAAGGAGAGCGAGTGAAAGAAAGAGTGGAAACTTTGGGCTATATTTTATTTCACCTGGTGTGTGTGTGTGCTCTTATTTTAACATCATAAAGCAATGTATGCGTTTTCTAGGAAACAATGAGAAATGACTGAACTTCCTTTTTACACAGCTACACAACACTACTTCTATATGCTGCTGTTTGATTGGATGTATGAAGTAATGAAAGCTTCTAGGTATATCCATGAAAAAGTGAGTAGTATTATTACACATGAGCGATGGAGATGGTGGCGGCTACTGACTAAATGTACAAAAAAATTAGACTTAGAATACAAAAATAAATGTAGCGAAGGTAACTTTTCATTTCCAGAATTTCTAGGAATATGTTTCTTGGCTTTTTACTAGTTTTTACAAGCAAGAAACTTGTTCGCGACGTCTGATCAATACTTGGATGGTAGAAGGGCCCAAAAAGGGTGCAATTTTTCATTTGGCTAAAAGCTACTGTAAGTGTGGCAGACGGACAGACAGATATACGGTTGACACGCTGCGCAAAACAAGTAGTCCAATGTTTTCGCCACCTAAAAGTAATGCAAAGTTCTTGTTATGCCACGACCATTTTATAGGCAATTTCATTCTGCTAAAATAATGCTCACTTACTTCAAACTCCTCCATCATCATCTTCATTGGCACCACCGCCACCACCAACGCTTTACTTGCGGGTGTTATTCTGGTAGTTGTAGCAGTAGTAAAATTACGACTTATTCCCAGTACATTTCTCAGGAAAATAACCATGGTGGTGGCTCCTCGGCACGCACATAAAATCAGCAGCAGCGTAGTAAAACAAAAGTATGGATCTATGTAATGTTATTATAGCTAATAATACACATAAAACATGGCTTATATACCTCTCTGCTGTTAATAATAAAAGTGATCATATTGTACTTACATAATATGAATGGGCGACGTAAAATGTAATGTTTTGGTAGCGCTTGAAGCTGTGTCAAAAGTTGCTTGCCACCAAAGCTGAGGATTGCATGGTTTTAATCACACGTCAAGCTGATTCTTTTGGCATCTCTCTTAATGAAATCAGCGTGCTGCCCGGCAATCAACAGCTCTTGTTTCTTTTGTCGTTTTTCTCTGTTCCTCCTCCTTCTCTCCACCAAAAGAGAGAGGGAGACAGAGAGAAGAAACAACGAACGTGTACATAATAGGTATGCAACAGCAACTACAAAAACTTTTGAAACATTCAATGTGTGCATTCTCAATTTTTTATATATTCTAAATACACAACCACAACGCGTAAAAAATACCCAACAGCTTGACTAAACTTCACGGAAGTCAAGCATAAGTCATTATTTAATGTGCTAATCGCAAGCAAGAGTGTAGAATTGGCTCTAATTATACACGTGGAAGTCTGTCATGCATTTTATGTGCATGGCTCAATATAAATATACTCGTTCAGCTCCACAATATTAAGTGTATAATTATATAATATTCAGACGCTTTTATATTTATATTTTGTAGGATTATGTATTACGGCGTTGTTGATGATGATGGTGATATGAAAGGTATCACGAATTTTGTAGTAACACCATGACTGCTGCTTTACATGCTCAAATTTACAACACTTTCTTTTATCAACAATAAGCATGCTTGTATAGGTGCACACAAACACACCCAGCGAAAAAGCTCATATTAAAATATCTACCATGTTATATATTTTTTTTCTTGTTAATACTGTTGCTGTCGTGTCAGTAGGTATCACGAATTTTGTAGTAACACCATGACTGCTGCTTTACATGCTCAAATTTACAACACTTTCTTTTATCAACAATAAGCATGCTTGTATAGGTGCATACAAACACACCCAGCGAAAAAGCTCATATTAAAATATCTACCATGTTATATATTTTTTTCTTGTTAATACTGTTGCTGTCGTGTCAGCCTTTTCCAAAGACACTTTTTTTGCTCAGTTATATATTATAGCTAATCTCATAACTTGAGAAAGATTTTTTTGTGATCAAATAAAAAATAATGATATATTATTGCACAACAACAACCAAATAAACACAATAATCATATCCTCATAGTATAATGGCGAGACGTCTTTATATACCTACTCATGCACTTATTTTTTATATGCGGAAAGATTCGTTTTTTTTGTATTTCGTCTACTCTTCTTCGTACCATGACGCCGTCTTATTTTACCCACCACTACACACTCTTTTTACCACAAGTTTTCATCGCTTATTCTTTTACAACATTTCTACTGCCAATTACTTTCGTTGCTACACTTTATTTTCTCTCCTGGCGAGCATTGATTGTACTAACTACATACTAATACGACGCTTTAGCCGGCTATAAAAGCTCAGTCAGCGTTTATGATGAAGGTCTCTCAGGATAACGAGATGGAACCGCCTCTAATATCTATATTATGGGATTCTCACATGTCATTTGAAAATTTAGTCATTCCTCACTATAATTTTAATGTTGTTTAAAGCAAAGTCAGACACACAATTCAACAGCAAGAACGATAAGGAGATACGTACACAAATTTTAAGATTGTACTTTTGATAATTCATTCGTGTAACTGCTACATATAATATGTAGTATTAAACTTACTACTACCACTACACATGCATGTAATTGAGCTGCAAGAAAAATAAAAAGATTGTCTTGATACTGAAGAGAAGAGGAAAGGTCGTCAAAAAAGGAAGTGAGTATTAAATAAATAAAAAAGGGGAAAAAGGCAAAAGTAGAAAGAATTATTTTTTATAAAACGTACTATACTACTCATTATTAGTCATTATCCAAAAAACGCAACAAACTAAATATGTTGTGAGATGATTTAAAAGGTACTCATATTTACACTTAAACTGATGATGCCATTATCGTTAAATTAGCTGGCACGGTGGTGGTGGTGGTGGATACTGACGATTAGACAATGATAACTTTTTCACTGACCAGGGAAACGTGCGCGTTGCTATAGAACCTTACAATTTAATACGTAGGCATGTGTTATTTGATATTATTCCTTTTCTGTGAGATCACTCATATTTACACTTAAACTGATGATGCCATTATCGTTAAATTAGCTGGCACGGTGGTGGTGGTGGTGGATACTGACGATTAGAGAATGATAACTTTTTCACTGACCAGGGAAACGTGTGCGCTGCTATAGAACCTTACAATTTAATAAGTAGGCATGTGTTATTTGATATTATTCCTTTTCTGTGAGAAAGGTATTAATAATAATAATGCATGAGTGAGTGAGTTAGGAAAAGTACTTTGTTTTGTGTGTATGGAAGGAAACTCACGGCAATGATACAACATAAGGAAAAAGAAGTTTAAAAAGTAATAATCATAATAATAATCCACTGACTCTGTATAAATATTACTATACTTGTTGCCGTTAGTAAGTAATTCATATACGTGCACACGAGACAAACGTACCACAAAAAGCAAAAAAGGTTATTTTTTGAGTTTTGTACTAGAAAATGCTTGATTTTGTTATTAGATTGAAAATGATGATGATGCTTGATGCAGAAACCAACAAAAAGACACTACCGGCCGGCGTCTTTTAATGCATCTTCTATGTAGTTTACAGTATTGATGTACATGGTTTTAAGGATACAGTCAGTCAGATGAAAAAAATGAGTATCTTTTCGTGAATGTGTACTTTACTACACATAAATACGCACTTACGTACCAATCTCTGCTTGCGTTGACTTTTCTAGTTACTCTGCTTATTACGGTAATTATGATTATTACTGGTATTATTGTTGCTATTATCTCGTTTTCTAAGCACATATTCCCAACCATTCAAAGCTCAAATTTTACCCCTCTGCTGCTTCTATTGTTGTTAAAGTGCTGACGCGCTGTGATGTAGGTCTGACCTCCAAAGTAGTAACATGACGAGAGAATAAAGTGTTCCTTGATGCTGTTACACTTTGAATGAATGTGGGGATATCTGCTACTAACTAAAATGCATCATAATATAATTTTGATTGATTTATTGATGTGCTCATGCTCACTCATCTACATTTTTACATCTAATTTTTTTATGAATTTTACTAGTAAAAAAGTTAGTTGCAAAAATTAGAGGATAACAATAAACCAATATAAAACTTGTGCATCCTTATTAATGCAGTTTGATTGCCATCTGTTAAACTTTTAAAATGACACAATGATGATGATTGGGGTAAAACAAAAAAATACAATGTTACTAAATAAAAAAAGTTAAGTAGAATCCGAGAAAGGAAATGAATGAGTTTTTACGGAATGCTGCTGCTTCTGCTGCAAAGAATGAAAATAATATATGCAATTGAAAGATTGCTGCAGGGCAATGATAATTAATGTTGCTATTATTATCATTACGAATCTACTCCAGCATCAATAAGCCAGGATAAATAGATGGGATAATATAATATTCTGGTGTGGTCTTAACAAGACAACACCACACAACAAAAGGAAACATGCTAATTATGCAAGTGGAATAAGTATTCTGGTGTAATTATGGTGCGAACTTAAAATGCTGGTTTGCTTTTTTATTTCACAGTGTGTCTGCTTATTTCACTGATTATAAAGTCAGCTCTAGTAGCAATCTGTTTGCCGTTTGGCAAATTTCCCATCGGAATTATTAATCATAAAATTATTATTATTATTATGACTTTTGTACGGAGTAGGTACACAAGCCTATAATAAAATGCTGCTGGCTGGTTTTTGATTCGAGAGAGTGCTGATGACTCGAGAGAGAGATGCTGTTTCATGATAGTCTAGAGGCTACAAAAACCAATTCACAGTCACCTCACCGTGCCAGCGGAACAGCCTGAAATTAATGTACCACATAAAGTAAAAAAAGGTAAAACTTTTTTTTGCAACCTGTTCTCTTCTTTTCTGCCGATTCTCACTCACATAATCATAATCCATTCAAACTCTTACATGCACATTTTTACACAGATTAAATGGGTTTCAATTTTCTAGTCCAAACCAAAGCCACACAAGCCAAAGTGAAAACGCTGAAAGCCATGAAACACTATATATTCTCCACAACGACGACGACGACGAGAACACTTAGACACAATGTCTGTCTGTTTACAGATAAGACACTTGAGCAAAAACTACAAGTCAACATGATATTTTATTAAATATACATATATATTTGCCATGATTATTATCAGATTTTGTAGACGCATGTGTGGTTTGGTTCCTAACTCGTTGAATTCTCGTTTATTAGAGACAGGAAAGGTGCGGTTCAACGTGATATGCGTGTGGTATCATCAGCACCCTGAATAAGAATCAAGAAAACTGCAACATGAGAGGCTCTTAATCACCGAGAAAATTGTGTTTTTTCTGAAGCACTCTTTTAATAATAATTATTACATGTGTATTGTTATAATTAGTGCAAGTAGTCCTGGCTCGTTAGTAATTCGTTGTAACATTATATTAGATAATTTCATTTTATTTAATGCCTCCGGCGGCCAACTAGCTCTTATCCTTTGATTTTTTCAGGTTCATCCTAATAATAAAGCATTGAAGGAGCAGGCGTTTGAAAGGCGTTGAGAATAGAATCGTAAATCATTTTCTAATACGGTTAATTTACTATGATAATTTTTAATACGGACAAAGCAGAGGTAGCAGAAAGGAATAGAGGTGGCATAGGTAAAGTAGAGCTGCTCTTGCCCTGTATTTGGATTTCCCACAGAGTTTCCTTGCATTTATTTTGACGATTACTTATTCTAAGGTACTATCGTGCCAATTAGTAATTCATTTGGTAATTTGCTGCGCATTTAGAATGCAGCCGAGTGCCAAATAGGATCCGGTCTCATGGATTAATTAATGATTGAAGAAACATTGTAAAAATACCTAATCAGATCCCATATTTTATGCAAGTATAATATGATTTATTACTGTTCATCTCTTTATGTACACAATTCTTGAAAAGATAATTCCGTTTAAATTAAACAAAACGCTTGTATTAAGAATTAATTAGACTTTCAATCGGATGGGATTTAAATTTCATTGATTGCATTGCTGGGATATATGTACCCTACCTAAAGCATGAATAAATAGTTCTGATTAGTTTCATGGCAAGTGATTACTATACTGATGATGATGATTCAAATAAATTTGCAAAACATAAGAATAAACTTTTTAACAAGTCGGTTGACACAAAATAAATTTTTCCCACCTCATTAGATGGATATTTGGTATATTAGGTTGTTCAATAAGTACAAAGTAAGCATTTTGTATACAACTACCTAAATATTTAATTTTTAGACTTTCAATCGGATGGGATTTAAATTTCATTGATTGCATTGCTGGGATATACCCTACCTAAAGCATGAATAAATCGTTCTGATTAGTTTCATGGCAAGTGATTAATATACGGATGATGATGATTCAAATAAATTTGCAAAACATAAGAATAAACTTTTTTACAAGTCGGTTGACACAAAATTTTACCACCTCATTAGATGGATATTTGGTATATTAGGTTGTTCAATAAGTACAAAGTAAGCATTTTGTATACAAATACCTAAATAATTAATTTTCTTTCCACTTTTTCTAGATTTATTCCTTGGTTTGGTAGTCTAGCCATCAAATCATGCTTCAATTGAGGATCAGAAGCACTGAAACATCTGCTCAGTTTTCTCATATACAACTACCTAAATATTTAATTTGCTTTCCACTTATTTCTAGATTTATTCCTTGGTTTGGTAGTCTAGCCGTCAAATCATGCTTCAATTGAGGATCAGAAGCACTGAAACATCTGCTCAATTTTCTCAAAGCTTCTATTTTACAGTATCAAACATGCGGAAACACGACATGTTCTTCGCCACCAACTCTTTTTGTGAAATTCAAATCACTGTCATTGTGAATTAATATTGGAGTTCAAGAACGTAAAGGCTAAAAAACCAGAAGTTTGCTGTAAAGTGGAGTGTCAATGTGAAGAAAGGGGTAAGAAACCCGGAAAAGTGACATACATGAAACAGATGAATGTCACAAATTGTTAGAAAAGAAATGTTAAAAATTCCTAGGATTTTTCTTTTCTTGTTTGAGCGTATGTACTAAACTAATAGCAAGAAAAAAGAGCTCACCATGGATCAACAAAGGAGCACGAGAGGTATTGTACGGGTTGTAAGTCTACTTAATGCCCTTTTTCTTCTATTGATTGGAGGACAAGATAAGCTTGTTCAAATATAAATAAGCATACAAAAGAATAAAACTGATCCTTTTTGTATGTCAACAACGTAAACATGTACAACAACACATTTAGTTTTTATTTTCGTAAGCGAGCTAATAGCATTAAGAATATCATCATCACTATTATTGTTCATCTGATCAAGCACTATTTTGCTGTTGTATGGGAATAGCAAGTATCATGAAGATAATCCTTATGCTGTTTAACATTCCTTAAGTAATAATACAAAGTCTTGAGTATTTCTAAAAAATATGAGAAAAAACTTTCGTCAACTTTGGGTTGACAATAATTTGAAGAATCTCATTGATTTTACTTGTGAGAGAATTTCTAAAGAACGTAACACCAAATATTTTGACCGATAAAAATTATAAGCAAATTATAACGATTGGAATAGTTTACAAATGCTAAAAGGTATTACTGTACTTCAAAGTCATGTCGAGGATAAAGATGTTTAAGTTATTGCAACATTTGTTGAAATAAAATAGGGAAACCTATATGATCTTTTAAAATAATTAAAAAAAATCATCCATGGTGAAATTTATCAAAAATGTTTTGGCGTCTTTAGAGCGCAAGATTGGAGGAGCTTTATATAATCTTCAGCATTCCATACTGAGGTTTTATTCACTTCGTAGACACCCATCGAACCATCCATTAAAAAAGTCTTCAGACGAAATAAATGCGAAAAATATGCATCTCTAAAATCTTTAGGCTTTTGTTTCTAGTCTAAAAGAGGTTTCTACTGTATTCACTCTAAATTCTAAAGTTTCGTATAATAAATATGCTGAAGAGTTAAAAAATATTGTGTGGAAAAATGCAGAGAATAAATCTGCTCAATATATTGTATATTATACCCACAATCTTTTGAAAGTTATTATTAGGAACAAAAATAAGCATACATCATGAGCATTGTTGTGATAGAAACTGGGAATATTTCACTTTTTATCTGCATTCATCGCTGACCGGGGTCATAATAAGCAAATAGTATGTATCTGTACAACATTATCTAAAAATGCTACAACCGTTGCTGATTGAGTGTACATGGGCAAGTGGAGAAACAAAAACGTATCAAATGAATAAAACATTTGGGCATTACTACATAATATACATTATATTACCTTATAGCGATGTAAATATATTTTTAAAAAATCAGGTAAAAAGAAAAAAAAGTAAATGCCACAAAACAAAAATATTTAAACAGAGATTGCCTATATATTTCAGAACGAGTAAAAAGAATGCGCCATGTGAGATATTGCCTAGTTATGTACTCTGAGTGTAGACAAGTGAAATCTTAAGCAGAAACACATCACAGCATAGGTAAATATTAAGAAAGTATTTCTGCTCTTTTTGTACCACCGACATTTGTTCACATACAGAGATAAAGTATAGGTATATGCTTAGTTCAGCATATTTCAGATTTTGAACGAGCAAGGCATGAGTAAACTGTATCTTTTGGTTGGTGGTATCTATAAGGAATAAAGATAAAAGAAAAGAAAAATACCATTGAAATCATAATACAACCACCATCACTACCACATAATCGTCATTCTATTCTCATAAAGTACGTCCACCAAACTGTTGGTCATATTAACACGGCAAAAAGTAAACAAGGGAAAAGATCAAGAATTTTTTGGTCGACACAGGCAGGAAAAATGTAACCCCATCTATTTTAAACTTTTTTTCTCCTTCTGAAACCGTCATCAATCACGATTCTTCTTTCTGATAATCAAGCTGATGAAATGACGTTGCATGTGGGATGCCAAATTTATGAATAATGTTGTGTCCCTTTTGAATCTGATTTCAACTTTGGATTCAGCCTTAACCAAAACTATTGAAAAGTGTCTGAGAAAAAGACGTCTTACATCGACATTTTCACTGTCATCAGCGATTGTGCACTGTAGGTATGGTGTATATATCAATTTAATATTTAAGATCAGTATTAATTTAAGAAGTGTAATAGAAGGGATGTGGAAGTGCGCTTAAAACATAATTGTTGGAATAAGTGTGGTTGAACAAAGAGAATTCAACAACACAAATATTATTTTATCCGTATTTACTTTGTCATTTGGTTTATTTTGTTACATGTTGCCCCGGATCGTTGCTTCTTTACGTTATCAGAGGATTTTAACTTTTTTGTTTTCCATTACTTTTTATGTAATATTTGGGGAAGAATACTATGGTGTATATATCAATTTAATATTTAAGATCAGTATTAATTTAAGAAGTGTAATAGAAGGGATGTGGAAGTGCGCTTAAAAACATAATTGTGGGAATACGTGTGGTTGAACAAAAAGTATTCAACAACACAAATATTATTGTATCCGTATTTACTTTGTCATTTGGTTTAGTTTGTTACATTTTGCCCCGGATCGTTGCTTCTTTACTTTTTCAAAGGATTTTTACCTTTTTTGTTTTCCACTACTTTTTATGTAATATTTGGGGAAGAATACCGATCCATGGTACCAACCACTCAGGTCAAATTTGTATTGTTTGATTGATTTGATGCAGAAACGTAACATTCGACTTGTGATCACAATTGGAAAAGCAAATTAACTGATTACAATTTTTAGCAATACCAAGTTAGTACATTTACAGCCATGTATAAAAGCAGAGGAATGACAGTCCTGAAATCCACAAACTAACCCCTTTTCTGTACATGCCTAGTTGCAAAATTACATGTGATGACAAAGTTTGGTTCATTTTCTTTTCAACTTGGTTATTGACACAATGAATTTGTCAACGAAAACTAGCCCTCCCCACTTTCTACTAAATCAGTACAGATAACTTTTTACAAGGAGTAGCATTACTCAAACGATTTTTGCAGTCTCATCACATCACAAGAGAATCTCCAATTCCAAACACTCTGTTGCCTTGTGTCAACGGAGTCATGTCTGTATGTACACATGTACAACTCTAGTTAAAATATAGGGTATGATAACTTTTTACAAGGAGTAGCATTACTCAAACGATTTTTGCACTCTCATCACATCAAAAGAGAATTTCCAATTCCAAACACTCTGTTGCCTTGTGTCAACGGAGTCATGTCTGTATGTACACATGTACAACTCTAGTTAAAATATAGGGTAGCTTTCAACTTTTGTTGTGAACTAACAAACAGTAGAAAACCAATTTGTGCACAAAAATTCCAATACTATTTTAACCCTTTACTTATTATTTTGTTGTTTGTGTGGATTGCATGAAAACTCTTGGGTTGGATTTTTAATACATGTTTTGATTCATTCCACAGTAATCAAGGACACATTCTCCACTGCAATAATTGGCATTGGAGCGTACCTTTAACATGAACCGTTACCACAGAATGCCTTTTCGGCTAGTACTTTAACAATAACCATTTAAATGTTTTAGATTAACACCACCATCATAGACAATAACTGTTCTTCATCATCAGAAGTACTCAGGAAAATTAGAAAAAAGCACAAATTATATTTTGGCCAGCTTTGGCCTTTTTTCACTGCACAAAAATAGTGTTGGGAAAATCATCAGTATGCGTGAAGGAGTCAAACCATTTCTTGGCTATATCCTCGAAAGTGATGGCTTGTCATTTACAAACATGAGAAATCAAGGAACATCACTTTCGCTCTACTCGTTCCCATTTATGTTGATGATGGTGAGATGGTGACGGTGAAGAAAGGGTGATGGTTGAAGAGGCCCAAATGATGAGGTCGATGATGAGTTGAATAAAATACGGACAAAATTAAATTAGTGGTGGTGGCACATGAAATGCTGCATAGATTCCTCTGATGATACTGACTGATGCTCTCTGCGTTACTGGTGGTACTTTTATTTTCTCAGTCTGGTTTTTAATCTGCATTCTAATTCCATCATTTACCAGTTTTATATCGGGCTTTCCTGCTCTCCCTATTGTGTTGCTAAATTTACATGGAAGAAATTTAGCTCTTTTGAAGATTCCACCCTTTAGCACTTTCCCGTTTTTATGCAACTTAAACCAAACTAGCGTTCTTATCAGTGCAGCCCATGACATAAATATATAACGATATTTCCGTATTTTCCTCAAAACAAGTCTAGCTTCTACTTTATTTTTTCTGTTGCTCTTTTTACAATGAAAATTGTTTTTAATCTCAGTCACGATTACATGATAAAGCCATCCAGTATTAATGATGGGAAATGGGAAGATAACTTTGTATTGTTTTTGTCACTAGCATTACTTAAATTTTCAAATAAAACTATTTTTATTTGCAAAAAATTTCAAAGGAATTAACAACTTTTCAAGCCTATCAATTATCAATTCATTCATGCCCAATATAATTTTCATTTACCTTATAACTTTTGATGAAACTTAAAAACTATTTCCTTAAATTTTTAAGATATTTACAATATTTAAGATTTGATTCTGCTTTCATGGCAATATACAGAGAATTTATCACAAATTTGCGCTGAATACAGTAGTCGATATAAATGGACATTACCATCACCATCACCAATCGGGTTTTGACGACAAAAATATAGCGATGTAAATAAATACTTTGTAGCTAGGAGCACGTTTTTATCTTAACCCTATTATGTCATTCAGCCTGCCGTCATTTACTTTTACTCTGCTCTCAGCAAAATGTAAGAAAGGTGCAGCACCTCAAGACGTTGCAAAGTTATTAAATAATTCAAAGCGACGCTCCTGTTCTTTCTTTCGAGGTTAGCCTAAGATTTATGCTGTTGAATATAATTTCAACGTTACCCTGTGCTATTACATAAATTAAGGAATCGCCTTTGCTTCATCATTTGCCGATAATAACGATTAGGTTACATCATTATCAAATCATGCTCAAATCAGCGTTGTCACAACAACAAAAGGAGGTTTGTATTACTTTAATAGAATATGCACACATGGATTAGAATTCAAAAAGCAAAGACAAGATCCTGCACAGCAACTTGGCAATAACTTTATTAAACAATGCACATTTACTTAATAAACAGCCACAAACACAAATTTCTATGGGAGCGCACGAATAAAAATAAATCTTGATACCATTATCATCACATCTCATGTCCATATTTATTCACCAAGTAGAAATCTGCTCAAGTTGTAAACTGAGATAGAACAT
>JAANSP010000585.1:0-20075 GCA_036850745.1 Homidia socia | reverse complement strand
AGCAGACTGTGCTCTCTCGCTCTTCCACTTTCTCCCTCTCTCGGTCTCTGATAATGAACGCTGAGGGCACAGTTAAGGCAATGACTGTGTATTAGCTGGCTTCAGTGATGGCAACTAACCAAGCGAGATGCAGATGTTATACTACCGATAGCAATGATGAAGCCACTTGATACTAATATCGCTTCTCCCTTTGTCAAGTCCATACACTTGCCGTAACAGTTTTGGTGTGGAAGAAGCAACCATGCGAATCTTTTCTCGCCTTTGTCCTGGCAGTTAAAAGGAATCAGACTGCTGCTGCTGCTTCTTCTCCTTCTGATGAGGACGATAGCGATAAACGATGAAACAAACAGAGAGGAGGACAAAGTAGTGAAGGATTTTGCTGCATCGCTTACACTTGTGTGTGTGAGCTGGAACTGATGTATTACATCATCAACTTATATGTCAAAGATAGCGATGAAATTGCCCTCCTCCGCCTCCACTTATTCTTCTCTTCTCTCTTCTTAAAGAGGAATTCCGAAACGAGCAAGTAAAGCTAGAAGCTGGTAGTGGTGAGTAACAGCTCGTATGGGTAATAGTAATAAATGTATTTTCTCTTGCCTCTTAACTCTATATCTATCTCTCTGCAAAAAAGGAAAGAGAGAAAGAGAGTGAATGTGATGCGGCTGCTGGAAGGAAACAGAGATGAAGAGCCGTCCTGCAAGTCGTGTACTCACCACTGCTGCTGGTGGAACGAGAGTGAGGGGCTCTTTGAAAAGAGTTGCTGCTCTGTATTTCCAAAAACCCTCTCTCGCCACTTATGCTGCTGCTACTGCCGTATAAAGTTTTGAAAGAGCTATTGTTGCTGTTTCTGCTGCCGCTGCATCTAGTGATCTACTTTACTCTCTTCTTCTTTCTCTCTCTCTGTGTCTGTCATGAGCTAAGCAAAAGTAAATCAACGGTAAGTGGTATGATAGGTTTCCATAATGCAGTTATAAGCAGTTACGATGGGAAAAGGCCTTTGTAAAAATCCGAGAAACTATTTTATTTGAGGGTCTATCTGTTTTTCCTGCCAGTGCCTCTTGTTTCTTTTTTTTCTCTCTCCCTCCTCCGCACTGCTCAGCCGTACAACACGAAACCGACTGGTGTGACTAAATAGGTATCCATCCACACACATAATAATATATACATACACACACACACATTACACATAAAGAAGAGAGAAAAAGAGAATGATCTGCTGCTTTGGTGTTTCTTCTGACTCAATATGAAGCCTCCCTCTTCTTTTTCGAAGCAATTAATGAGCACACGTTCAACGCAGTGCAATGATGTAGAGAGTGGAGAGAAGAAGAAGCAAGCGAGAAAGGAGATCCCCTCTTTTCCTTGTGTGTGTTATGTTATCGTTGTCTCTTCGGAATGGTATTTAACACTCACTTGGTCCGCTATACGTACAAAGCTGAACTGCGGGTCATTAATGCTTGTTATTCACTTGAGAAACTTTTCCGGAGTATATCTTGCAAACATCACGTACATATTACTATATATTTCTGTCTCTTTTATATACTGCTTTCCTAGCTGATGCTATACTACTGCTGCTCGCCTCTCTTCTTTTTCCTCCTGCTATGACGATGATCATGATATCTGCTGCTGCTCCTTCCTAAAAGCTGCTGCTGCCTGGTTAAAAGCATTTTTTACAATGTTACATATATTTCGATGACGATCGACGACATGCAGTTCCTGTGCTTTGTTATTTGTATGCTTCCTTGTTGGTTGGGAACAAGATTAACCCTTCGCTTTCATTTTACGACTATGTAAATTCATTCTTAGTATGCATAACAACATAAAAGCATTTTAAGACAAATAGCATTTTAATACGTGGTGAAAATGGCTGAAATTTTTACGATTTCACAAGAAAATATATAGGTATATATATTTTATATGGATGTATATCTGAGCAAACAGCGGTAGTAGTAGTAGTAGTGGTGTTGGGCAATAGTCACAGTCAAGTGAGCATAAAATAATGGCTGCTGCAAATAACCATGCGACTCATTTTCCCCTCCAGACAGAAACTATTCCAATTGAGATATTATTATGCGTTTATATTATGTCCATACCACGTGGTTGACTTTACTACATAAACGGAGATTGTTTATTCTCACATAATATGAGCACACCAATAATAATGCCAAAAGCCTGTCGCATTTTTTTCACTGGTATACTGAGTGATAATGGCAATGCTACTTTTATTTTGGATTTACTGCCAAGTGTGTTTACATTTTGTGCAGGCCTATTTTGAATTTAAGTATTATAGTGGATGATCGCAGTCATCACCTAATACTAATGTGTTTTCCGAAGAACTACAAATGCTTTCGGTGCAAAAAAGTAAAAGCAAAGGAGAGAGAGAGGGAGGGAGGGAGCAAGATGGGGTATTGTACAAAGGTTTTCCCCGTTCCCTAAGGAGTCTTCAATAAATTACTTTGTGCAATGATCTAACTGAATAAGTTGTAGCGGAACTGAATCGGAGAACTACTTCTGCTGCTGCTGGAGAGAAACAAAGAAGCAAGTTGGATTTTAATGCTTGTTTCCTGTTCGTCGTAGCTAGATATGTATGCTATAGTTTTTGCTTAGTAAACGAAGGAGAATGATGGTGATGGTGAGGCGGAGGACATGAATGTGCTGTTGTTCTTGTGTAAGTTTGCGGATGGGAACTATACGTTCATGTTCACTCGACAATGATGAAAATTGAAGCAAGAAGAGAGGAGAAAAAGTGATGCAGTTGTTACTTCATATCATCGTGCCATTCGATTTCATCGGTTGGTAAGTAAGTCGGTTGACCTGGTTGTCTACTGCTGCTGCTGTTGATACAGCTGCACATGCTACTACTACTCTGCCAGTTAGTAAAATTGAGTAAATACACAATGGTATATTGAGGTTGGAAAGAAAACTTCCAGCCACTACTATTTAAAGTGAAGTTTTGTCAAAGAGAGAGAGAGAGAGAGAAGGAAGAGTCAGACGGTTGCAAATGTGAACGTGGTTGATCCTCACTCTGGCACATTTCTCCCTTTTGTACAAAAAGAGAAATGGGAAGCCCAAAGGAACAAGATGGTAAAGTTACTGGAAAGTTGGTTGATGATGAGTGGAATATCTCCATTTACTCTGAATAATAATAATAATATGATACTCTATTTGTTTTGAGGCTAACTGGAAGCTAGAAGTCAGAGAAGGAAAAACCAATGAACTTGAATGCAATGTGGGAGAGTATATGTGTGTACACATAAGTGAACATGGTAGTGGAGAAGTGATTAGAGTGAGGAAAAGGGAGAGAAACCATTTATGTCTGTGTCTGCTTCCACATGCTTTCATGTAGCATTTACGAATGGAATATTATGCAATGTTCGTATAACTTTTTATTTTATTTTATTTTATCATCATACACAATTCTCTCCCCATTGTCTGATGTGAACAATGTACGGCACGGACAAGCTCTTTGATGTTGTTTATGTCCTCCTTCACTTTCACGTAATGCGGATCCAATAAAATATAAAAATCGGCTTGATTCCACTTCCATGACATGATTGAGTTTCTATCATTATGCTTTTGCATGCTTCACATTTTATATTCTTTTGAATTATTGCTTCTACTAGTTAATCATTCTTTAAGTGTATAATACGGGCTTTAATTACCGTCAGCTCTCATTTAGGAAAATAATTGTGCCTGAAAGTTGTCATTTTCTTGCTACATTATGGCAAACGCGATGGCCTGTCTTTCCCCAAAGTTCTTGATGATGGGGTGAAATGAGGCTGTGGAAGGTATGTATGGATGTATAAAGCTAAAGTTTGGAAATTGGAGATGCAGTGGTATGCTTCACTGCACACTCGACACTGATTACTTTTTATGTTGTAGCGCAAATGATTCAACTATAAAATCTTTTCTGGCGCTTTGTAAGACAAGTAGGCATTTAACATGATTTTTTTAGAAAATAAACTGTGCAAAGGTGCATTTCAAAAGAAACAAAAAGTAGACATTTAAAGGAGAAATCGCGATCAGTAAAGATTTGCAGCTCATTTCAAGTGATAACAGATGTAATGTATCAAGTTATCCCTGCAGGTATTACGGCACACACCATAATTTGCGCTTGTTGTGTTACATGTAATCATTGTCAGTATTTCTCAAACAAAATGAGTTTTAAGATTTTCATAAAAAATTACATTCGTTTAGCCGAAAAAACTACAAACAAGACATGAAGAGGTGCATAAAGAAAGGTGATATTTGCATCTCCAAATTTCTTTTATTGCATGCAGCCCTTTAAAGTTAGAGTCACTAAGATACTCAAATACGACGACCAAAATAAGCTGAAATGGAAGGGTGTTATCTTTTTTGCTTCCTTTACAAATCAACCATCTGCATCACTGATTTGAATCGAAAATTTGTGATTCTTTATTAATCTAAAATCATCATTCTGAGGACTAGATATTTCCCCATCATCTGTACTACTCCCTCACTGCATAATCTAAATGACATGACATTATGAAAGTTATAAGTAATGTTGTTATTAAAGACAAGTAAAATATATTTGTACGTTTTTATAATTATTATAAGAGCAAAAATGGATTTAATGAGGTTTTTAGAGTTTTCGCTACAGCGAAACAATATAATAAGCGTAATTTTAAATGCATCGGTTGGAGAGCATTAATTTCTTTTAATTGGCCCATCTAGTTTATATCTGTTGCGTAAATTTACTTGCTGCATACTATAAAGAACAATGTGTTGTTTCAACATGCAATGCAGTTGCATAAGCATAAATAATAATGGCAGTATTTGCTAAGCCATTTCACTTTGCAAACAACTCTTTTCACAAAGCTATTTCTAGAAAGCACTTTGAAAATTTCCATCCGCTTAAAAACAAAAACAAAACCAGTATCTAGAATTTATATTATGTTTTCAACAAGTCTGAAAATTTCACATTAACAAAAAATAAGCCTTAATCGTTTTTAAACAAAGATAACTGTCAGCATTTATGATTTTTGCTCTTAAATGCACCTGTAAGCATTTGCATACTTGTTACCATTTCAAAGCTATATTTAATTAATTATGCTTCCTTTCGCACTAAAAATGTATTTTTTCGCTGAACTGATTTAGTATATGCATACATAATACATGAGCTTTTCAAAATGCAGTCATATTCATCTAAAATGATGAAATTGTGCTATTACACAGATTTAATCAATGTAAAATTAATGAATGATATGCATGCGTATAAAGGTACATATTATTTAAGCACAAAAATACATACATAATTCAGATACACACTTACCCATCAATTATGTATGTTCACACAGACATAAACTAAAACTAACGGCTTTGGATCTGTCATATCAGTCAGATATCAAACTTCTACTATCATTGCTCTCATTAACGAGTTAACCATAAAGTCTATGGAGCTGTAAAGGGCAAAGCGTAAGCTTAAATTGGTAGATGCTTTGCCGAGAAATTGAATTAAGAGTGAGAGAGAGAGAGAGAGAGAGAAAGAAGGAAAGAAAGAGTACAACTTCAAGTTTTAGACAAGAGAGAGGATACTCACAAGGTGTTAAGCGTGCACGCAAACTTTCTTTTATTGTAATACTTACTCGGCTTTACGGTTACGGACCACACACTACTACAATAAATTCAGCGCTTCTTCTCTAACCGAGAGTTAATACGACAGACAGATATATACCACCTCCACCACAGCGATTTCGAAAGCTATAACGAACATGCTTTTGATGGGGACTAAACTGGAAAGAGAAAAGAAATAGTGCAAGTGGGAGAGAGAGAGAAAGAAAGGGACCGAATGTGTATAAATATTATACCAAATTTCCTATTCTCTACTACTACACGCTCCCCAACATGATCTTTCTTTCTTTCCTTCTTTCTCTCCCTTTTCTCCCATAATATCTCAGTTTCAACAACAAGGTACATACACGCATATAGAGGGTAATTGAGAGCAAAACTGGCAATCTGGCACATAGTTGTGAAGCAAATCAAGGTACATAATAATGTACAAAGGAAAGTAAGTGGAAGACTTGTAGGCACTTACATCCTGACAGATTAAAATCAAACCACGAAAGCAAGCAGCTTAAGCTGTATTACCTTAGTCGAGTGAGTGTGTGTGTACATATTACACAGTTAGTTTTGTTCAACTATCTACGACCACCTTCACTCTTACCAGTACTACTACTACTTGTGGAAGAGCAAGAAGAATAAAAGCAAAAGACTGCTGCCTGGATTCCGTGCAATAATAGTGGAGAGCTGAAGCTTTTGTTGGCAAAGAGGAAGAATGACGACAAGACAGAGAAAGCGCGAGTGTGTGAGAGTGAGAGAAAATGCTATCTACATGAAATACTGTGTCTCAAAAACTCTCAGGCTTTTTCTCTATTGCATCACAACAACCCGGGCTACTACTTACTACATCCACTTCCATTCTCTTGCTCTTCTTCATGCTGCCGTTTTGCTCTTCTCTCTCTCCCACTCTCCAGGAGAAGAAGACTTTGATACATAATGTAAATCATACTTCGAATCTTTTTGGCTAGCCGTGGTAGCAGTAGTTGTGATGGTACAAGTAGCAGCGGTAGTGGCTCAGCAGCAACAGCAGCTAGCTAATAGGGAGGGGAATACTACATGAGCTTGTAAATAACCATAACGATTGTTATAATACTAATGGCTATATTACACAGTGGTGCATTTAAAAATATTACATCTCTCGGTTGTTTGCTGCCTTTTTCGATGATGATGATGATCACCATCATGACGGTGATATTGATGAGCATAATGTAACAGAGGCCCATTTTGTTGCTAGGTTGACTAAGCCTTGTTTTGTAGAGACAAGCATAAAAGTAATAGTATAAAGTAGTAGCATCACATTCTCTCTCTCTCTCAAAAATGCCCGTCATCATCATAGCAGAGCTATGATGAAGATGAACCCTGATGGAAAGCAAAAAGCTTAAAGAGAAGAACAAAACCATTCAATTATTAATACAGTGAGAGGCCCCACTCACTGATGCTCTACTGCTGCTGTTCTTTTCTACCGTTGCATAACAACAAGAAGAGGCAAGGAGCAAAAGATATAATAATGATAAAATGCATATATTTTTACGTAGTATTGAGTGACGGGAGGACGATGAATTCCCTGTGATGGAGAGTGAGTGACTAATGCTGCTTTTTATGACGAGGCAGAAAATATAATGCTACACTCTCATTACACATGATTTATTCCTATTTTTTTAAATTGCAACTTCTCTTTCGTTTTCTCTGTGGATATGATGTTTATTACAAAAGGTAGGCACGACGGTGATCCTGGAGCGTGTAATTATTGCCGTGAAAAAGTCATGGCAATTAGCTTTCATTCTATCAATAAAAAATAATACTCGATTCCGTTCTGCTGATTTTTTTTAAAGTTTGTAAATGTAATGAGGATGAGCACAGGAGAAAAACATGTTTTTTTCAAGAGGACAAGGGTGCATGAAAATAAGTATGCTTTGATGTCGTCTATGAGTAGAAAATTAACAAGAATTAAAGAAGTGAGTGGAGAGAAACATTTTATCGATTTGAGAGAATAAAAGAGGAAAATCATTCAAAGCTGAAAACCAGATTGTGAGAGTTGATATAATATTTGTATTCTGAGGAGAATAATAATAATAATAAATATGAATGCTTAATAGGGATGGAAAATAATCGATAATGAAAAGAGATCACCGTATGTATGTAGATATAATCATTCAATTAAATACAAGCAAGCTGCAGAGCAGTGGTGGTGGTAAGAGATCGACGCATTNTTAATAGGGATGGAAAATAATCGATAATGAAAAGAGATCACCGTATGTATGTAGATATAATCATTCAATTAAATACAAGCAAGCTGCAGAGCAGTGGTGGTGGTAAGAGATCGACGCATTGGAAACCCGGCAAGTGTATCCCAGATTCCCATAGCAAACAGCTTGTTCCTTTTAGTGATTCATTATTGCGTCGCTTATGACTTAATAAGAGAGCTACTTCATACTCACACTGGTAATATTACACAGAGCAGCCTCACCGGAGCTCAAGATAGAGAGACAGAGAAAAGGAAGGAGAGCGAAATAGAGAGAAAGGGAGAGAGAGACGGGGATAAAGGATATGAGCTATGGAGGAGGAAAAACATGGTGCTGAACCACAGCATCACTTATCGTTAGTAAATCATAAAGGGTGAAACTTGTCTTCTTTCATAGAAATTTCATCCTTCTGTTCGTTACTAAATTTAGCAGAGCAGCACACAAAAACTGGCTGAAAGAGCAACACGAGAAGGACAAGTGTCCTGGATAGAAAATACTCTAGTGGTGGTGGTGGCGGCGGTGGCATTATAAGTGGAAGAAGAGAGAAAAAAGACCAAAGAGAAGAGCAAGAGATAGACCGAGAGAAGAATAAGGAAGAATAAAGGAATGGGTGATTAATAGAAAGAGAGAGAGAGAGAGAGAGGCGAAAGGGAAGTTACAATGACGATGAGGACGTTTCTATATAGAACCTTTCTTTATTTTTCTTCTCAGTCTTCTTCTCTGCTTGTTGTTTTCTTCATCTCTTCTCTCTCCTTCTCATTCCTTTGTCTACTTAAGCTTGTATCCAGATCGTTTTTCACTAATGTTATGATGTGTTGAACGTGTGCTTCTGCCTTAACCAACCTTTAGTCACCGCCATCACCACTACTGCTCCTTCATACTACATTACAACTTGATTCGTTACAATCCACCGAATTGAGATGATGATGATGATGAAATGAAGGTACATATATTTATACGTAATGGAAATAAAACATGTTAGTTTTTGTATAAAAGTCGTTCCTCAATTGTACTCGGCTCTGCTTATGTAGAGAAGAAAACATCTTGCTGTTGTGATGATGTTGACGACGACTGGAAAGATGATGAGGATGATGCTCACGTAAAACATACATACAAATGGGAGGGAGCATCTCCGCAATCATCAGTGTAGTTAATGTGTATATCATCATCTTTCTTGTCTACCTCAATGTGAAAACACAGTCCCCTAACTGAGAAGAATCCAACAAGCAGGCTTGTTATAGGAGAGTAGCAAGTAGTAGTTGTTGTAGGAGTCGCGTAAGCAGAGCAGCATCAAAAGAAGAGTGAGTGGTAGCAGGCAAGGGTAACTAGTAGAAACAGTTTTGTAGAAAGAGAGAAAGATAGTGGAAGTATTGATTTATGGTTAGCAGCAAGCAGCACCACAATACATGCTGGTGAGAGAGAGAGAGAGAGAGAGAGAGAGAGAGAGAAAGAGTGGCTATATGTATCCATCTAAAGTGCATTGAATGAAACCTATTAGAGAATCTAAAAGTCAGCGAAAATGTGTGCTCCCCCTTCTTCTACTTTATTTCTACGAAAGGAAAACTACAGCAGAGAGACAGAAAGAAAGAAAAGAGAGTATATAAGCTTTAGTGCTACTTTTCCTCCATTTCTCCGTTGTTGCTGCTGCTTTTTATTGTGAATGTGATGTGATTGTGATCATGGATGATATTATAACGGTGTACTTGTTAGCTCACAAGCGTCTCTAATTTTGCTCTCTGGTGCGTTTCACTATCTTTCTCTCCTACTTTTCTGCTGCTCCTGCCATCATTCCCATCATCGTTTTCATCATCACAAGAGTATCTCATTAAAAGGAGCTGTCGCTCCCCATTCACTCCTTCATAGATTCCTTATGCTCTCTCTAGCTGGCTGGTTTTCATGGACGCAAAATGGCTTGAGTTGAGTGTTTGTCATATGTCGAAGAAGAAATGGATGAACGTTTTACTGTGATGTTGTTGCTGTCGTTGTTGACTGGGAATGCATGGAGAAATGAAAAAAAGACGAGAGAGAGAGAGAGAGCGGAGCAGAAGTACAGTGGAGCCAGTTTGTAACCGCAGCAATCACTCAACTGCTAATCTATCGACTTGAATGGGCAATGAACAGCTTTAGCTTTGTTGCTTTATTATTATTATTATTATTATTCCTGTTATCGTTATTAGGTATTATTATTATTAGTTCAAAACTTGAGCAGATGAAAAGTTGTTCAAAATGATCACATTTGCTTCCTACTTTTTGGAGAAGTTGTTTAACATTATAACTTTCGAGGACTTTGAGGTTATAGCGTGGAAAAATTGTATAAAATATGACACTTTTGATTAGAGTACCAACATAATATATGTATACCTACATTTTCCCCTATTGAGACTTACTAATTTTTAAACCAATATTTACACAAAACAATCCTTTGCATAGGTATAATAAAAACGTAGCTGAGTTTTTCAAGTGAACCATAATCAGAATCAGTCACCACAGTTGAGTTTTATAACACGATTTTCCCAGGCGGTAAATAAAAACTGAAATGATGATGAATACTTTTGTTCTGAAGTTGTAAACTGTATGGTATATTATGTAGTCATGTAAAACAGCTCGAAAATTTTCATTGAAAGCAAGAATTTTCCCCTAACCCAAAAAACTAGTTTACCAATAAAAGGAAAAAAGTTACATGTAACTTGAAGTTGCAAACTGTATGGTATATTATGTAGTCATGTAAAACAGCTCGAAAATTTTCATTGAAAGCAAGAATTTTCCCCTAACCCAAAAAACTAGTTTACCAATAAAAGGAAAAAAGTTGCATAGTGTATGTAACCAAATTGAATAAAGAAAACTCAAACAGACAAACAGACAGATGTAAAAACACGAAAAAGTCAAACATATGCAACGAGTTGCTTCCAGCCTAACATGGGTGCAAAATATATATGCATCACTGAATAAACAGTAAAAAGGAAATTAACTGTGCATCATAGTACTACTTTCAAATGATTACATATTATTTTGTAATTGCTTGTAATTTGGAATCTAATTTTTGACTTGGTTGTATAGATATGGAATTTCGTAAATTGCAACGTTTAGTGGTTGAGTAGCTTGAGCGCCAAAAGTCAATATTTTTTACTTTGCCTCATTCAATGGAAGGTTTTTATTTTAAAAAGATGAAACAAATTATTGTGCTTGTAGAATTTTATTTCCAACTCAATAACTGCTACATACGACCCACAGTTTGGCAAGTAGCTTAATAGAATGTAAAAATATGCACTCCGTTGTACGCATCAGAGTGTATGAATTTATCATGTTTTTTTTTGTTTTGTGCTTCATGAACATTTTTGATTTTCTTTATAATTAGTTATCTACTATAAACTTAACTTAACTAGTTAACTATAGTTAACTACTATAAAATCTCAATAACGTCATTCAATATAAAATTGCATTTAATTAACTTGACATGCTCAAGCTTTCACAAATTGTAAGATTATTGAAATTGAAAGCGGATTTTACTTCTAACTAGGATATTACTCTGCTTCATTCCATATAATATGCAACTTTCTGCACAGGGCATTGGNTCGCTGTGTGGGAAGTTACAGCTCAAGATTTTCGGTTCTACTTGTACATGCTACTGGTTTTCGAATATTTTTTACGTGTTAGGTTTGTTGGTTGGGTTGTTGGTCAACTGGGGCATACTGAGAGCTTGATGCATTTTTGCCGAATGAGCAGTATAAAAAATTGCAAGTTAGCTCTAAAATTTGGAACCTTGTTGCATTTTTGATTAATCTGATGTTGTTTTGCCATAACTCTTCAAAACAAATAAAGCTTCATAAACATGTCAAAGCGCGTAAGCAGTACATCAATTCAGATTAGTTTTTGGCAAACTTTTCAAATGAATGAATTCAAGCGATTAATTCAAAAGTCTTGAAAAATAAAAATGTTTTATAGATACTGCTCGGATTCAAAATAAATATTGAAATACTAATCGTACAATTACCTATGTAACACTGTTTTGCTTTTTCAACAGAGTAGTTTTATACTAAGAAAGGGAAAATGCATAAATTTGATTCGAATTCTTTTTTTAATGACAAACAACGTTAAAAATGTCAAATTTCATTGTTTTCAATCTATCACATTTCATAAACAGCTAGTGTATTTGTTCAAGATTGAAAAGTAAATTGGAAAAGAATTCAAACATTTATTTATTTTTTAAAAATTAGGATGTGAAAAACTCATTTAAATCAATATACTTTTTCAAACTTACTGTTGTGCTTTCACAATTCTAAGCTTACGCGGTAAAACCAGCCTAGGTTTGGTTATTTTTATGTCGACACTCGACAGGATAAATATTTAATTAAACTATGATAATTTATGATTGTCCGTCTGTCTTTAAAAACCAAATTAAGTATTTGGTCAGCTAATTTTCATAGTTTTTATAAATCGTGTTTAAAAAATAATTTCCAGCATAGCAACCAAAACTAGATTGGTTTTACCGCGGAACCTATCAATTGTTACAGCTTTAATTATAAAATGGATTTTAAATGCTAAAATAGCCTGCGTAAACTTTTAATTGCTTATTGTATTTATTTTAAAAGTTAAACAGGTGCAATTTTACAGCAAGTTCATATACCGTGTTGCTTGGCGGCTGTTATAGTAATTAAATATTGAATATATGAAGGTATACATGTATTTAATGACAAGTAAATTATATTACAATGGACAAGACAAGCCCTTTTTTCATTTATTAATATCATCAAAATCAGCTTAACTTAAAAATTAGACAAGTTCGAAAATTAAAATATAACCCAATACATTAGATGAATAATAATAATTATAATAGCGATTCTGATTAGAAACCAAATCTATTTTGCATAACACGTGTATGAGCTCGAAAATATGAAATACCAGAAGTCAAAATTTAACTTCTGAATAAAAACACGATCGTCACAATTTTAAGCTTCTCGATTAACCTTTTTATTTGCCATTTTTATTTCTAACCCCCAGCCTCAACAACAGTTTGAGCGATGAAGGATCGTATCTCCATCTTTTAGCAACCAGAATTTTCAGACTGCTGGGCGACCAGAGTAGTACAGCTAAGTACAAAAGTTTCAAACCAGATACGAGAGACCTCGTGTACATTACCAAGTATTTACTATGACACACCAACCTCCAACTTTGTGATGGTTTCATCTTTCTCCGTCAGATAGAGAAAATGATTTGGATTTAAAACTGTTGCTAACAAGTAGCCATAAATGAGCTAGAAGAATAGAACCGAAAGTTGACTTTGCATTATTATTTGTATTGTAACTATTTTGAAATAAATTGTCGCAGTGCAATTTTGGTAAAAAGATGCGTAAGCTTTTATGTACAAACAATCCAACTGAAACGGTAAGACCTGTTTAAATGTTTTGTTAAAGTGTTTTAAATTGTGTTCTTAAGAACTACAACAATGAAAAATTTATTTTTTCTCTTCTTTTTGTACATTGATAACAAAGTGTGTTCATATTTTCGGATGAATATGAGTAATATCCCATGAAATACAATAATTTATCTAATTCAACTACATAATGACAATATTTGCTACATACATTTGTATTCTGAGCGCTAAACATGTGTTTCAGTTCCCACTCAGGTCTTAGTTTTTATAAGTAAACGGATCGTGTGAAATACATTGATAACAAAGTGTGTTCATATTTTCGGATGAATATGAGTAATATCCCATGAAATACAATAATTTATCTAATTCAACTACATAATGACAATATTTGCTACATACATTTGTATTATGCTAAACATATGTGTTTCAGTTCCCACTCAGGTCTGAGTTTTTATAAGTAAACGGATCGTGTGAAGTCATTGTCATCTAAACTGTTGTTCCTCATAATCATTATTATGAATGAGGTTAAAATGATATCTTAAATTGACACTATGAACTACGCCTGTTTAAAATGCTTTGTTATTCTACCAGTGGTTTGCTGTACTTTCAGCTTTCTGCTGTTTTGTGCTTATTTACGAAACTGTTGAATTGGGCCGTCATTGGTTTCTCCTTTCAGCGTTTGGGGAAGAAACTCTTTCCGACTGCTCTTGCTCCATGGGAGGTAATTCCCGGACGAATGTCATAAAGTCGGACGGGGACCTTTGAATGTCGGGTAAAATAGGAAAAGTTGGTGGCGGAGTGTGACAGCATTCTGCGCATTCCGCTTTCCGAACCTTCTCCAGCTGAAAAGAAATTAATATATAGATAGAATGATTTTTATTAAGAAATTTGCAAAAATACGACGAACGACGATTTCGGGGTGACTGGAGACAATGCTGTAGATGGTATGAGGCAGCAAAAATTGTTCTTAATTGATTAAAACGAACAAAAGATTATTACTTCTATTAGGTATTCCACTGCTGTCACAAGATTTCGACACATGACATGTCCGTCTTTAGACAAGCCCGCTGAATTGGCTGTAGTGGATCTTTTTCCCTTTACCCATTCCCTCGTAAAGGTAATCTGTTGTAATAAATAAATATTTAGTTAGGCCAAGAAAAAAAACGGTACATTATCTTCTCACAATTTTGGCACAGATCTAAATCACAACTCCAAGCTAATTTACCTGAGCTAAAGTTGTTGACATAAACACCAGAAACACAACGAACGGAGTTACTCTCATTTTTGCTACAACCTTTTTTATCACAGCAGCTAAAACTAAAATGTTGACGAGAATGTTCAAATGCTGCTGCTGTCGTCGAATAAGTTTCCAGATAACTAGGAAACTTTTATTTCTTGAGCTCCGACTCCCTGATAAGATGAGATTCAAGTGATACTAGAATTTCTCCTCTGGATGCTTTTATAGCTGGAACCACTCCTATTTTTATTCGCATGATGGAAGTGACTTTGCTTGTAAAAAATCATAGCATGTTTTCCATTAGTCAGGTAATATATAAAACACAGACTTTAAAGAGAAAAGTTTTTCATATTTTGAATTATGCAGTAGTAAACATTATTTTAATCCAGGTGTTTTGAACCTCAAGGCATATACAACGTACATATCTAGAAAAAATACGTAGATCCTGATCAATACATGTCAACTTTGTGCAACCGCAGGCGACACTCTACTTGATTATTAGTATTCACCAGTACGATTTTCGAAGAAATAATCTTGGAGTACTTGCTTTGACATCAAAGATCATTTTAATATGATGGCATGATTAGAATTCACTTTTCCCGGACCACGCACCACAAAACATGATAAAAATATCGATACACGACAGCCAGGTATTTGGGTAACGATTATAGTAGATTCAAAAAAATAGCTAGCTAGATAATGTAAAAACATACAGTACTACACACAGTTAAAAGTAGAGAACTGTTAATATTTTTTTTATCAAACATGCATGGTTATATGCGTTTGTACAAAGTAATTTGGTTTCAAATCCAAATATCTCTCTAACCTTTTCCAACACATGCAGCTTGCAGCGTACAACAGTTACATATAGGCATTTTACATCCTAATTCAGAGAATGAGATTGGGATAAAGCAGTCAAAAACTATCTGTCCGCAAATTTATGGGGCGATAGGAGACAGTGCTGTAGATAATAATATGCAGTAATTATGAAAAAATTATATACGTGAGTTCCCTAGGAAATTATTAATTATTAATTATAATTATGAACTATTTTTATTTCCACAAGACGTTTTTTAAACTACGTTGGAGAATATTGAGCAACATTCATAGTTCAATGCTCTAACTGCAACTATTCAAATAATTCTCTACCTTTTGTAATTAATAAAACTTACTTGTACGTCATATTATTTCACCTCCCACTCAATGAAGTTTTATCCTTCTACCTTTCATATTTAAATGCATATTAGTTTTAAGCTTTATTATTTGTTCAAAAATAATAAAAGGAAACTATCGTCCCACATTTAAAACTTTTCCATTACAGATATTTGAAAAAGTAGACCAATATTTAATCTGCCGCTAATATCGGTTAAAATATGATGAACTTTTAAAAAGACTTTTTTTAGAGATACCCCAAAAATAAAGATTATTGTTTGGTATTCAAGTTGATACTACGTTAAATCTAGGTAATAATGCTGGAAATTTGATACAGTAAACCATGGTATCACTTTACACAGTGCAATGTATTCGTGATCTCCCACAAAAAAAACTTGTTAGGTTAAAATTTACAGTCTTTTTGTGTTTTTCAAACTGCGCTACTGGAATGCTACTCGTAAAGTCAATGTATTGAAGGAAGGTGAGAAAAATCATTCATTTTCATTGAACAAGACAAATTGAGTACATATTGCTTGCTGCTGATCTTTGAAAGAGAGAAAAGGATGAAACCAGTCTAGTGTAAAATCGATCTTTTCAGAGAAACGGTGGCATATTCATGTAGTCTTTTGTCACTCTTTTATGACTCGTGCTATTAGGCTTCAGGCAACATTCAATCTTTCCAATTTCACAAAAAAATGTTTTCGTCATTACTATATCGTGACCATCCATAGAAGAAAAAAATAAGCAGATGGTCTTTCGCCTTTCCTTTGTCAACTCTCATTTACTGCCATTTAAACATCTCAAAAGAAGCAAAATAGAAGCATGAAGTGAAATGATTTTTTTGTTCATCTGCTGCTGCGCTGTTTTGCGCTTTATTATATACCTAATATGATGTGCTCTTCGAATCATGAATGAACGCACAAAGGTCATCATGGTAGCTAATAAGGCATTTAGTGTCATTTGAAAAATGCAAGGAAAACATTGAACAAAATAAGGTGAGTTTACTATTACCTCAAGTGAGTAAAATTCTTACTGTGGCCTCCACTAAATACACCTACTTGTTCACTTTTTCATATCATTCTTCCATTATTATTTATTCCCACTTTAAGTGTCTATTTACGGTGAAAAGCGCAGGGAGTAGATGATATATGTCTTTAAGGACACACGTGTGCTCTTCTTCATCTCTGCTTTGCTTCCAATTTGTCATTTTTACAGATTCATTGTCCACTTTTCATTTCTTAAAAAAGGCCAAAGTACATGGGTAACCATATCCTTAATTCAAACATAGTCCAAATTCAGTAATGTTGTCGGAGAACGTGCTATATACTGCATTGGAATTTTGTAGTTTCATGAGTTGTTTATTGTATGTCAGCATTGCAGCTGGTATTTTAGTGGTGAACAATTGACAATTACTGCTGTAGGTATGTAAGTTAACTTTTATAGTTGGAACGTGGTATTTATTTGTGGCCCACAATTCAACAGTCGGATTTAAAAGTTTAGTTGGTCAAGATCAAGATATTCAACATCTTTGCATGTATTCAAAAATGTATACAAATAACATGTTTCCATAAAGCAAAGAGATTTAATATTCAACACCACAGTACATGAAGGTATTTGTCATTTGTATTGTAGCAGCAAACATTTTTTGATTCAATATTATGTATCCTAAAACTGATACATACATTTTAAAGTTCGTTCTGACACCATCGGTTATACTGAACGTAATTTAATAAAGTTTTGTTGAAGGAACAAATAAATACTCAATTGTAATTATTTTTACTCCTGTACACCAAAACCGACATAGCCAAAGCACCGTTGTATTTTTTAAAGTCAAGGTTACCACCACTTACTAAATAATATGCTGCGGTAAGGTATTCAAGCTCACGATGATAAGTATGCACATTATTTAGAATACATTATACTAGTGTTGAGCTTGATACGTATCCCTACACAGCATGAAACAAATTTGTACCATAATCGAAAGGTGTGAATTCCTAAACGTAAAAATCATTGGGAGCGAGCAGGTTGCGCTCTAGAATGAGGTTAAACAAACATTAAGCGCTTTGTTCTTATAACTTTAAGACGGAAGGTAAGGTGTGTGTGTTTTCTCCCAAAAGATATTTTTAATTAAGAATATATAACAGCTTTCAAGTAATTTGCAGTTCATTTGAAATTAGTTTTTGATGAGTTGGATAATGGTCGCGATCCAGAAGCAAGTGCATGGTGTACTATTATTATTATTGTTATATTCGAATAAGAAAGGAGTAGTAATGATGATGATTATTATTACTATGGCTTAGATTCTTCTCATAGTTTCTTTTTTCTGGTTGGCTTAAAGCTCATTGTATCTTCGTTACAAAGCATTTCCGCAGTGCATAAATTTTATATATGTTCGTAACGACATTGTGGTGATGACGGTGGCAGTGGTGGTAATATGGTTCATGTTTCTATTCTTTGTGCTGGTAATAAATTAAAATGATTTTGGCTTGTAGGAAAAGATGGTCTTCATTTGCAACAAGAAGAGAAATAAAACGAGTGCAGACAGACCTTTTTTAGTCATTATTCTGTGGTAAAGAGGAAAAAGAGACGTTTTCAAGTAAACGAGCAGTTGGGAGAATACGGCTGACTACAATATACCGTAAATATATCGTACATTAGTTGCTTATCATCATCATCATTGCTTTTTATTACGACATGCATGCAATCTCAAAGAAAATGACGATAACGATGATGATAGTCTCTTGCTCACACAACCAAAATATATATAATTCCAACAGTATGAATATTAGTTGTCACGGTTGGAACAACAATAAGAGAGTGTAATCAATGTATCAAAAAACCGCATCCACACATACATATCTTTCCTCGAGTAAAAAGAGACGGAGGAAGAGGAATAAGAAGAAGAAGAAGAAAAGAAAGCACTATGAAATGTTCTTATAATGAGTCTCCATTGTCCCATTTGGGAAAACTAGTATTTGAAAAGTCGAAACTCTTCTTCAGCCCATTAACTCCACCCTTGTGATGATTATGCTGCTATACCATTTATCTCAAATTACTCTTGTGGCATTAACCAGGCTGTGCAGCTGTGTGAATAAGATACACAGAGAATCGTCATCATTATTATCCCTCTATGAATTCGACTCAACTTTTACTGAATCCTTTTTGATGGGGCGTCTTTTTGGCATGCATGCATCTGAATACACATGGTATTCTTACTTTTCTTCCACTTGCCTTGCCACTCTGTAAACTAAAAAACACACTCGCTTTGCCGTGTATGCAGTATTTACGCAAAAAGCGAGTGAAGAACAACGGAGCAAAACGGCATTGTTGATTATTCAGCATTTTCTCTATAATATGCTCGTAGTAGTATGCTGCTGAATAAATAACCGCCGTGACCAGAGTTAAAGACATGTGTGAGCTACTACTTGCTACAACAGGGCCAGGGCTTGTTGAACAGAGTATGTAGCACAGCACAAGTTGGTGAAATACACGAATGCCAAACTTTGTTTCACCGAAAATGCCTACTACTACGCTGATTTTCGAAGAAACCGAGCTAGCAGTAGTCCAAAATGCGTATTTTAACAGCCAAAAGTTATATTCCTGCGGAAGAAAGAGGGTATCAACATGATGATGATCATCAACCAACTAAAACCATCTTCTTATATGCTCATTACACGCCTATTAGTTAAATTCAAATAAGCTCCCTTCTTCTTCTTTTTCTTTCCTTCTCACACAATCCGTTGTAGATTCTAAATTACCTGCAGTAGTAGTATATTATTATAGAGAGAGGAAGAATACAACATGAAACCACAAGCCAACTTTCTGTGAACATAATCATCGTCATTATCATCAGTTTGCTCATCGTCATTCTCCCACAACAATATCGTTTACTATTTCTCTCCCTCTGTTCATTTCAACTCAACTATCATTTTAATTCTCGCCACTTACCTTGATGTTCTTATAAATAGTTTTCACGCTAAATAAATATTATTAATGCCATGTAGCTAGCTATGTATACGCCCTCACATAGTGTCGCATAAACATCAACATCACTATATTACATATATGTTATTGTCGCTACATACCTACCAATACACACATTTTATTATTATGTCTAAGTATAATCTCTATTCTCTACGTCTACGGATATAATGTGAAATGGCTAGAATCAAAGAGCGCAAGCTAATTATTGAATGTATTTAGTACTTGTGTATGTCCGTCCGTTTGGAAGCTTTCAAGAACTTGCTGAATCGAATACCTTGCTTAAATACAAGGTCGAATTCGAATACCAAATGGGGAAATAACTGTTGGAATTCTAAATTCTTATACTATCATTCTCTTCTAATGGAAATCATCAAGAAGAGTCATCCTTGTAGATCTAGCAGCTATAAGTGATCGTCAAACCAAAAAATACGTAAAGTTTCAACTTAAACCTTTTTTAAAATGAAAGGCATGTGATCGCGTTGTCCACGTCTATCGTTCCTTTTATATCTTT
>JAANSP010000584.1:0-20077 GCA_036850745.1 Homidia socia | reverse complement strand
GGCGTAATTCGGAAACAAAATCCGGTAATTTATAAATATAAGACATAGGTGAATGCTCGCATGCAAACATGGTCAAGTTTGGATTATCGTTTATTTCCAGACTTTTGCCACTGGTTGATTGGAGTTATGATTCCGAGCTTGGAGACTATTGTTTTATTACAGAAGATCAGTCGCTTGTATATTCGCGGTTGGATCTAAACAATGAAACATTTCTCGTAAAATGGATATCCAAGAGTCATTTTTCTAGAATATCTGGCATTAGATGGATAAAATATCACCGGCTCTTGCACTGGAATCCATTCGGAAACCAGTGTAATGCTGTTTTGACAGGTGATTCAACTGGGCATGTATGTTTGTGTGATATTTCCGATGGGAGATGCATTGTAAAGATTCCGAATCCATTGAGCGATGAAATATTGGACATTCAGGTATTAGGAAACAAGATCGTATGTGTTGTAAAGTCCAAAACCATCTCCATATTGAAACTGGACACTTTGGAATTGGAAAGGCAGGTTCAAATCGACGACTGGATTGTGGGTTCTGTTGTCTCTAGTCCCTCCAGTTTGACATTGGTAACCAGATATGGAGGATTGAAACAATTTGATTTGATTTCTTGTCAATTAGAATCCAGCCCATGGTTTCAAGAACTCCACATGTATCTTGTTCAACATACTAGCTTTTTCAAAAACGTCAAATGTATCAAAAATCCTTTTGATTCATCTACAATGTTGATATGTTTTCAAAGCAATTGTTTTGTGGCAATCAACCAAAACGTGAGCATAATTTCAACAGGAGACCATTTCACGGAAAAAGGATCTCTTCTGAATATCAAAGATGCCATCTTTATTTCCAAATCGGTACTGTTGCTATGGACCTACGGAGGAAAAATATTGATGGTGGAATTGAAAGAACCATTAGTATTTCACTCGTTTTCGTATACTGTTCCTGAGCACTTTTGTATATTTCCAGTGTTCCAGACACAATCCATCATATGCTTGTCCATGATTGGAATTAGTTCTAACACTTATTATCTTGACATAATTGGCGATTTCCAGATGGTAGACTCCAAAATCACCCGGAAAACTCTTGTTCCATTTACCAATATCAATGTTCTGGCTCCGGAATATGTGGATACTGAGGGCGTTTATATAACCACAATGAAATTTGTGAAACCCGATGCTGTGCTTTGGGGACAAAGTGATGGGAAATTGGTAAAATCCACTTTTCATCCCTTGCTGAATCAAAATGGAAATACATGCAAACGTCTTGTTGGTCATCAAGCAGGAATTACTTGTATAACATTGACCAAAAAATATACTGTAGCACTGGTGGGAGATTTCCATGGAAGAGTGGGCATGTGGGATCTTGTTTCATACACTCTCTTACAGACCTTTACATGTCATGCATCTGCAATTGTAGATATTATTTCCTATGAGAAATCTAATGATACATTTATCATCAGCTCGGATGACGGAAGTGTTTCTATCCTCAAGAATAAAAATTGTTGGGCTGTTTTGGCCCCAGAAAGAAATTGTGTGGTTGGATTTCGTTGGAGACGAGACGACGAGATTCTTTTAGTAGAGAGAATCGACAAAAATGTAGATGTTCTTTTGGATTTGAAATTCGCCAAGAGGGTTTCGGCCACGTCTAACATTGGAAATGGAAGGATTTTGTATCCAATTGAATCCGAACAAAAGTCTAGTATTCTCCAACTAGAAATTCCGCTGGAACCCGACATTGATACGGAATTGTGTTCGACTCTTTTGGATTGGAGTATTTTCAACGAAAACTGCCCAAGATCTGTTTCCTTCCAACAGGCTTGTCTTTTTATTGAGGAGCAGGATTGTTATTCACAAGTGTTTGTTGAATCATGGAAAACATCATCCTTTATTGTGGCATACATGATTCTTCGATCATGGATCATTTCCACCTGGCTAGGGAAAGACATTACACATACTATTTCTACCCAGAAAAACGGGATGATTTCACTGCATTTTTTCGTTGCTGAATGGATTGTCCATGGCACAGATTCGATTGGACATACGGCAGAACATTTATTCTCCGTTATATTTTCCAGCTACGATACGGAATCCAAGCGAGCCTTTGTAGAATATTGGCAAACCATTGAAACGCATGATATGGATTTCAATATTTCATACCTTGTTCTTGGGTTATGTTGTATAACGTCGCCAGAATTGTTTACCATGGCTTTGAAACGGGAAATTGCAATCTATCTATTTGAATTTTTCAAAGACTCATCTCGATTGGGCTATGCCTCCTGCATGCTACTAACAAAAGGAATCAGCATGTGGAGACCTTTTGTCGACCTGGATAGATTTTTTCAATTTCTGCTGCTTTCCTCATTTGATGGCAAGACAGATCAGAAAGATTATCGAGAACTAATCTACAATGCATTTAATGGATTGGGTGGTCCTTTGGTATCACCTCATCTCAAAACCTTTATCACATCCAAATCTCTCCCGCTATCCAAACTGGGATTTTCCACACTCCAGTTTTGTGTACAGAGAAACCCGGAACTGTTCCATGCCTCTCTATCAACTATGGTGGAATTAAGCATGAAAACACTGGATCCAAACAATGAGTCATTCAGGGAAGGTGTATTGAGTTGCTGTACAAGATTTCTCCATTTCTGTCTCCAAACATATTCTACGGTTTGCTACCATAAAGACACCCAGAAACTGGCCGTGTCACATGAAAAAGGACCTATCATAGTTTATGATCTCAAAACAGGAACCAGATTGAACATTTTGGATGGTCATAAAACTAGGTCTACATGCATTGCGTTTTCGCCTACTACATTGTTCCTGGTTTCTTATTGTCATTTGGAACATGTAGTTTTGGTTTGGAAATTCAACATCATTGTAATGTCTCTCTTGGGATTTTTGTCACTCACACCTTGTCGAACATTTCTAGTGGATCCATCGTTCTATACTCTCAGCGGATTCAAAAATCTTTGGTATCAATGGAAATCGGAAGAATGTGTGGAATTAGTCAACGATGGGGAAAAAAAGGAATTGATTCTGAATCTTTCCCATTCGTTATTTTGATCTAGGTACAATTGAACCACCTCTTGATGTATCTGTAAAATAAAGCCAGTTTGGATTTGGAAAGCGGGGAAAGTCGACGATCGATTTTTTGCCAACTTTCAAACCGGGTAGACCCATTATCGATGAAACATATTTGGTGTTCAACAGGGTCTACTGCCAAAATCACACCTCCCTGATAATGTACATGAAACATGCTTTTAACTTCATCTATGACACATTTTGTAATTGAATCATTCCAAAATTCTCTAGACGAACCTGGTCCAGTCCAATCGACGGTAGAAACAGTTTTGGGTTCTGATAAAACTGTAGATCCCCCTTCTCGGAATGTTTCTTCGGGTCGATAAACAACTGGATTGGAAAAATCATAATTTTCGATACCACTTGGCCCTAGTTTGCTATATTGGGAATAGTAGCGATAAACATACTCGATTACCTTGGATATTTTGTAAGAGTACAAATGGGGATTCTGTTCTACCATCTCCAGATCAATCAAGCATGATTTCATAGCTGATTCCCTTTCCTTTGGTTACAACCATTCTTTTTTCGCCTGGTGAATAGAAACAACTGATTCCCCGAGGAGTTTTGAAATCCACCTTCAAATTTGGACATGGACTATTGAACATGAAACAGCAATTGGCATTTGGTGTCCCAACAATGAATTTGACAGTCCTCTGTTTTACCTTTTCAAACAATTGAAATACAAGTCTGTATATTGTCACTAACGGTATTGGAAGATCATCAATCATGTATTTATTCTGGAAATAAGTCTTTCTGCCTCTTCTTTCAATCATAACACCTGATTTGTTAATCACTAATCTGTCCAAACCATGTTTCATTCTAAATTCGATTTTTTGATCCAAAATATATAATTTTCCAACCCGTGTATTGTAGACAATTGATTCCTTGGACACTTTGACAAACTCCATCTCTGGACAGGGTCCAAGGCTTGGCTTGTATCTGGTTAGAAATGGATGGACGAGCAACTCTTTCAAACACAGCCGTTTTTCCGGTATCCTTTGCAGTAATCTTTGAACAAGGTCTTGTGCTTCGTGGGAGATAATGTCTGGAATCAAAAGTTTTCCATTTACAATCCTATCAAACGTTTCGCTGATGCACTTTCCTTCAAATGGCGGTCTTCCAATGAGTAATGTGTATACAACTATTCCTACTGACCACATGTCGACCGAAAAATCATACCGCTCCCTTTTTAGAATTTCGGGAGATAGATAATTGGGTGTTCCACATACTGTCAATTCAGTTCCTACACTTGTATCTTCTGGATAGTATATTGCCAATCCAAAATCGGCAATTTTCAGTTCATATTTGTCACTTATCAGTAGATTGGAAAGCTTTAGATCTCGATGAATAATATTCCTAGAATGAATATATTCTATTCCTTTTGCCAATTCATAGAGATACCAGTGACATTCGATTTCGGATAACGGTCTTTTGATCTGATCCTTTAAATAATGGTACAACTCTCCTCTTGAACAGATTTCACTGATTAGATAGAAATAATCCTTGTCTTCATGGAACGTATACAAGGTCAAAATGTTGGGATGATTCAATTGTTTGTGGATCTGGATTTCACTTTTTATCCGTTGTACCATTCCCTTTTGCTCAACTAGCTTCTTTTCAATGATTTTGATGGCAAATTTTGTGGCGGGATCGTTTTCCAAATGTGTTTCATATACATATCCGAATGCACCTCTGCCCAAGAGTTTTCCCAGTTTGAAACTCGTGAATTGAAATTCCCCCATGGATTAAAAAAACATGTTGGCATCAAACAATATCATTCAAATTCAACCGGGTCCTTCTGATACGGTTTCGGAGTTGTCTTTTTGTCCGGCTGCAGATTTTTTGGCCGCATCCTCTTGGGATAACCAAGTTCGTGTTTACCAAATTCAGAATTCTCAAGCAACCCTTAAAACATCATATTCCCATGACAATCCGGCACTATCATGTTCATGGAGTTTGGATGGTACCAAACTATTTTCTGGTGGGGCTGACAAAAACGTGCGGGTAATGGATGAAAATACTGGACAAACCATGAATTTTGTTGCACATGACATGCCAATTAGAAATGTTCGATGGGATGGTGTAAATTCAGTTGTTGTTACAGGAAGTTGGGACAAGACATTGAAATATTGGGATTTGAGACAGACACAGCCCGCAGCAACCATCAACCTTCCAGAAAGGTGCTATGCAATGGATATTGCCAAATCTCTTTTGGTTGTTGGAACTGCAGAAAGACATGTTTGTTTTATAGATCTTAACAGACCAACTATATTGGCCAAGACAACAGTTTCTCCACTCAAATGGCAAACCCGCTGCCTAGCCTGTTTCCCGAATGGAACTGGATATGTTATAGGATCTATAGAGGGGAGAGCAAGTATTCAGTATGTGGAGGACAAGCGAGCATCCGAGAGTTTTACATTCAAATGTCATAGAACCGAAAATGCAGCATACGCTCTCAATGCTATTGTATTTCACCAAGTACACGGGGTCGTGGCAACTGCTGGAAGTGATGCAGCGTTCCATATATGGAATAAGGATACCAAGCAACGATGTAAATCTTTTTTGAATCTAGGGAGTCCCGTCACGTCTCTGGCATTTAGCATCCATTCCGATACTTTGGCCTATTCACTGGGATATGACTGGTCAAAAGGATATGAAAATTATCTTCCCAACATGAAACAAGGAATATTTCTCCAGAAGCTACCCAAATCCGAGTTCGAAACCAAGACTGGACTTTTGAAAAAGAGATAATAAACTATTTTACAAGCTCCCAAATCTTGATGGATTGATCATCGCCACCAGTTGCCAGCAATTGTTCTTGGGGGTGCCATTTGACACTGTTGATATCGCCTTTGTGTGCATTGGATATGACCTGGTCTAATATCAGCTCCTCTCCTGTAAATCGATAAATACGAATGGAATCATCGCCGCCACCGAAAGCTAGCACATTTCGTCTGGACCAACTTGTTGAATACAGCGGTCGACTTGTTTCCACAACCAGAGAGATTATACATGTCCACTCGATGTGAGAATCCCATATTTTGATTGTGGAGTCTTCTGAACATGAAACTAACCACCTCCCACAGTGGCTAAAGTCAATGGACCATACAATATTCCCATGTCCTTCTAATGTCTTGAAACAAATCCAATCTCCATCGTCCAAATTCTCCATCCATAGCTTGATAGTGTTATCGTAGGAACACGAGGCCAAAACCTGTCCCGATGGAGTCCATACCAGTGATTTAACGTCTTGTAAGTGTTCTTGAAGGAGAGAAACACAATTCAAATTGTAATTTTCCAATTCCCAAATCCAAACACTCTTGTCTCTACCACATGTAGCAATTAAATAGCCATCATCAACTATGGTCCATCTAATACACTTGATTTCATTTTCATGGCCTTCCATATGATGTAATTCTCTCCACACCCCTTTATTGTGTTCCCATACAACTGAAATTCCATCAAATCCGCAACCAGCCAAGTATTTCCCATCTGGTGAGAAATCAACTGATCTCACTGATCGTTGGAATTTCGGTGATTGAATCATTTCCTCCAATTTCCATACATCTTGAATCTTTTTCCAGATTCCCACCTGCCTGTCCGAACTGCAACTTCCCAACAACATTCCACTCGGACTCCAGCAAAGTTGCCAAACAATTCCTCTATGTCCATCCAGTGTACCAATTAACTCCATTCGATTTTTTTTGACTGTCAGAATTCCGTAGGAATTCTGCTAGTAAATAATAATAGCGATGAATGTTTTATAGTGTTTGGTATCGATTATCGTTTTTGTCTATGCGATGGTGAGTCAATGTGATGAATTTGAACAGTGTTTAAAGGATTGGAAATTGAATACTGAATTCATACAGGCAATTGAAAAACGACACGATGAATACACAGAAAAGGTGTTCCAAAAACATGGTACGAGCACTATGGAGGTAAAGCAAAAGATGAAAGTGAAACTAGTCTTATCTTTGGAAGAACACTTGGAGAATCTCAAGCTTTTTGTTGGGAGAATACAGGCCAGACTGAAATATCGGGAATCGTACAAGAAAGTTGTGGAGTCGCTCAACAAGGAGAGACAAACTACTATTGAATCGCTTCAACAATTGGCAAGTCAAATCAAGCTCTTACTAAAAGCCGAAACAGCGTCTCAATTCGATATAGAGTCTTCCATGGATCTGTTAAACGGGGAAATTGAAGAAATAAACAAGTTGGCGAATATGAAGGCGAGAGTATTTCAGATAGTAGAAATATCACAAAGTATCAAAAGAACAAGTATCCAGAGATTAATCGACTTGGCCGAAAAATCTACCCGTCATATCATTTCCAAGAGTCCATCAAATGGTGCTATACGAAACAAGGTCGAAAAAATGGATCAGATGATCATTGAACATGCAACGAAACTCGAAACCTATATCCAAGAGACAATGGAATTCAAATTCATTGATGTTGATGAGTGGCTGGAAGAATTGGAGAGGATATATGGAATCATTTCGTTGGAGAAAGAAAACCACTTTATAAATCATTTAAATCCAGCTGGGCATGATTCTATGGAAAGGCCTGATATCATAAAGTGTTTAAAGAGACTAGACAACATCCAATCATGGATTTTAAAACTTGAATAAATAAGAGACCAGAATTGCTTAGCAATTTTGCTAGGGGAAATTCTACCAGGAAAAAATGTTAAAAGTGTTGGGGTTGATATGCTTGTTGGTTACGGCATCCTTTTGTGCCCAAGATTTGGAATGCAAGAAAGAGTCCCTTCCAATCTGTAAATCAATATGGGATCTCCTATTTTTGACATCGAACAAAGAGTTTAGGCTTTTCATGTTGAGACAGGACAAGGTTGTTAAATCACTTGCTAGTGAAGTACTAGTCGCTGTATTTTCGAATACGAAGGATCCATTGATTCAAAAACGTATTATTGAACGCTGTCTATCCAAAATCAATGACCAACAACTCGTAGAATGGTACAAGTCGGGAAGCAGAACGATCCAGGTAGCGATAATTCAATTCCATAGTTCCAAATTCAGCACCGAGGAACTTTTAAACCTGTACAAAATGACTAACGATCAATTTGTTCAAAATGTTATTATCAAAAACTGCGGTGATAGATTTAGTCCCATACAAATACGTGATTTGTATAATCAAGGAGGCATTGTGATTCGAATGACCATTCTAGAACTTTATGGTGAGAATTTTCGCGTCAAACAGCTTATAGAATGGTACGAACAGACTCGAGACTCGAATCTTAAAAAGACTATTCTGGAACTTTATGGTGAGAATTTTCGCGTCAAAAAACTTGTAGAATGGTACGAACAGGGAGATTTAGAGATCCAATTTACCATACTGGATCGTCACAAAGAGAAATTCGATCCTGATCAGCTTGTGGAATTGTACGCATCGGCAAAAGACCCTGAACTCCAAATAGCCATAGTTAAATTTTACGGCGACAAATTCGGTTCCAAACAATTTATAGATTTGTACGCATCGGCAAAAGATTCTAAAGCCAGGCAGTTCATCATTGAAAATCATGGTGATCGATTCAGAACCGAGAAGCTTGAAGAATATTACGAACAAGGAGATGCTCTGGTCAAAACAACCATTATCGAATTCCACGGTGATGATTTTAGTGCCAAGAAACTTGTGGAATGGTATAACAAGACCCGGGATTTTGGTATTAGAAAAACTATAGTTGAATGCTGTGGTACCAAGTTTGATATCGAGACATTTATGGAATTATACAAACTAGGAAACTCTGAAATCCAAGTATCCATAATTGAATTTTACGGTGACAAATTCAGCCTTGAGCAACTTTTGGAATTATATAACCAAGGGAACTCTGAAGTCAGGATGGTCATTATTAAACTCTATGGATTCGAGTTTGGTTCTGAGAAATTGATCGAGTTGTACAAATCGGGTAATTTTCAGATCCAAGTATCCATAATTGAATTTTACGGTGACAAATTCAGCCTTGAGCAGCTTTTGGAATTATATAATCAAGGGAGCCCTGAAATCAAGATAGTTATTATCAAACACTATGGATTCGAGTTTGGTTCTGAGAAATTGATCGAGTTTTACAAATCGGGTAATTTTCAGATCCAGACAGCCATTATAAGATACTTTGCCCATAAATTCACTCCTAGACAACTTGTAGAACTATATAATCAAGGTGACAAATTCACCCAGGTAATCATCGAGGAATACTACCGAAACATCAATCTCGCCCACGGACCCATTTGAAACCCTAATATTTATTAACAGAATTGCTAGGCAATTCTGCCAGCAAAAAAATCATCCGAACCATTGATAGGACGTAACGGAGCTGTTAATAGTATTTCTGAATCTTTCCACTATGTCTTGAAATTCGGATGAGTTTATGATACTTCTGATAAAATCACGATTTTCCGGGGAACGAACAGCCTTGAAAAAAGCCATGGCATATTTATATAGTTTTTCTTCCGTCTCTGAACTAGAAAACATTTCATACATGGCCTCCGATGACAGATTTGTCATATATTCCATTCCTCTTCTATTCACCTCGTGTACAGGGCCAATTCCCCAAGCCATCGCAAGAATCCATAGAAAATATGCCAAACAAAAAATCGCATACCCAGCGACGACCATCCATGACTCTAGTGATCTAGGAAATAGTTGACTCAAATATTTCCTAGCCTGATGTCCCATCTTCGCCACTCCAACTTGACCTAGTTCCAACCTCAATCTGCCCAGCCTCTCTTTGGCCTCGCCAAATTTATTGCAATTTACATCTAAAATGACAGCCTCCACTTCGAGTTCGAGCATTTTCAAATCTTTAGATCCCAAAATCTTGGCCAACAATCGCAATCGACCATCTATATTCTTATTCTCAGGATATTCACCATTCAGATCTGCTAAACACTCGTCAATAATCTCAAGTTGATACTGCTTCGAGCATACACTGTGATATGAACTTACTGCAACAGTTGTATGAGATGATGATTCCGGATTTAAAGGAATTTTTTCTGGGGACCTAGATCGAGATTTAATCGAGTCCTTTCGTGTTGGAGATGAGTCCATGCACAAAATGGTCTTTATGAAGCATACTAATAGGAACAAGACGATGAATCCTCTCATTGATTGCAGGGGCGTTCAGATCTCGGAACATTCAAATGGCGCAAACCTAGTCAAGAGGCGGGCCACGTCTGTCATCTGCACCTTTGTGAAAATTCACTTGTTATTCAGTTTTTCAATAGCCTGTAATCTCTTACTTTCGATGTTTTTCATTTGTTCTTCGGACATACTAATTTCTTCGCATGCGTATTGTTGATTTTCCTTGGTACCAAACACTTCTTCAAGCGATTTGTTTGCCATCCATGTTTCTTGTAATTTCTTCATCCACGTATCCATTTCCTTGTGCTGACACTGTTTCTCGATTGTTCGAATGACATCAACAAAAGGGTATTTCGGGAACAATTCATGTGCCCAATCTCGGTATATCGTCATTAGACTATTCAAATTTTTGGTATTGTCTCTGCCAAACCGATGGCCTTTCGTGGTCTTGTATAGCTTCGAAAAGCCCTTTTCTCCTAGAATTCTACAGTCAATCAATTGGGCTTAGTAGTACCTTGGAATATCTAGCTTGGCTCTTGGCGGTTTAAGATTTTTGATGTTTACCGCATCTCGATCAACCATTTTTTATTTACACTCCTCAGCCAGGTGGTTCTAGTGTGGGTATACGATGGCTCATTCCCAAAGATCATCTTGTCTATCAGCCCCTTCTTTAATTTCCCATAAAGTAGCAATTCATCATGAGCGGGTGTCCATAGGACCAGACCAGTGTAAACTGTTGTCTTGCGTTCTATCCAATTCCGAGTCAATTGGGATACCAACTCTTGACATCCTGCTGCTTGATAGACAAAAAAACCAAACAGATTATCATCAATTCGGTCTGTTTTAGAATCAAGTTGTATATCAACAATGTCATATCGAGCATAATTTCCCGTGTCCATATCCAAGTCTATTTCCAGAGAATACATTTCGTTCAAAAGCCGACCCTCCATCTAATTTATTCTACCGACAGAATTTTTTGGTTGTCAGAATTGCTTCGCAATTCTGCTAGTAAATCTGCTAGTAAAACTGGCCAATAGAAAGCCAAGATCAATAGGATAAACATTTCCAGATCGTTTGTTTGTTTTTGCGATGAAAGCCTTGATAATTGTTGGAGGTTTCGGAACCAGATTAAGGCCGCTGACTCTTACTCTACCCAAACCATTAGTCCCATTTGGCAACAAACCCATGATACTTCATCAGATTGAGGGTTTGGTCAAGGCAGGTGTCCGTGAGATTATTTTGGCAGTCAACTATTGTCCAGATATCATGGTGTCGCATGTTGAACATTATGAAAAAGAACACAATGTCAAAATAGTGTTTTCAGTGGAAAAGGAACCTTTGGGAACTGGAGGACCGCTAGCATTGGCCAAAGAGATTTTATCGGATGATAGCGAACCATTTTTTGTTCTGAATTCCGATATCATTTGTGATTTTCCGTTCAGGAAAATGATAGAGTTCCACAAGTCACATGGCGGTGAGGGAACGATACTGGCCACCACAGCAGAAAATCCATCTAGATATGGTGTAATTGTGACTTTGGAAAATAACTCTATTATTGATAGATTCCAGGAAAAGCCCAAAGAATTTGTATCAAATGTTATTAACGGAGGAATGTATATTTTCAATCCAACAGTACTGAATCGTATAGAATTGAAACCAACTTCACTCGAACGGGATGTGTTCCCGTCCATGGCCAAAGAAAGACAACTACATATCTTTGAACTTGAGGGCTATTGGAAAGATATTGGCCAACCAGATGATTTCCTACAAGGGACAGGACTTTACTTGAGAACCGTTCCTGGAGAACAATTGGCTAGAGGAAAGGAATTTGTAGGGGCCGTACTAGTACATCCGAGTTCCAATATCGAAAAGAATTGTTTAATCGGACCCGATGTGGTAATAGGACCAAACGTGATTGTTAGAGAAGGAACCAAAATATCGAGATCAGTAGTCATGGATGGGAGCAAGATAGGTTCTTATTCTACCATATCCATGTCTATCATAGGTTGGAATTGCAAAATCGGGAATAGATCACAGGTAGAAGGTCTCACAGTGCTTGGAGATGACGTCAAGGTCCATGACGAGCTTTATATTAATGGAGGATCCGTATTGCCTCACAAGGAAATAACTTTTGACATACCCGAACCCAAAATAATAATGTGAACGTGAATAAACTTGCGTTATTGGATGATTGATACCGAAACAGGGAAAAAAGCCAAACAAAGGAGGGCCGTAACGAGTGCTTCGTCGATAGTAGATGACTTGGACAAACTCGGAACTCTTTCTACGTCGAATTTCAGAGTCGACTCAACTTACGAGGAACAGGTTATTCTAAGATTTCCCAAAGAGGTGGCATCTAGAGTCAAAACCTTGATGAAACGAGGAGAAATTCACAGAGACTTGGAGATTGTTTTTGATTCGGAAAGAACAGGGTATGTCTATTTTCAGGGCGATAGGTATCATGCTAAATTGGTAGATCTTCCTTGTATTTTGGAAACAGCCAAAACAAATGATGATAAACAGTTTTACAAGATATCGGATATTTCACAGATGATTCTTGTGAATGAAACACCAAGTTCGGAATCTAATGTACATCCCCATGGATTGACATCCCCAATGGCCTTTGTGAGAAAGAACCGATTCAGAAAGTCAGGGTCGGGAAGATCTGTTGAAAACATTGTCCATGGTCTCATTGAAGCTGATTCCAATGCAATCGGTGTATCTATCGAAATACAGGAACTTTCCAGGGACGAGGTTCTTTCTGATGACTCGGATCTTGCTGCCGAGGTGGAACATAGCTTGTTGATTTGAATTGCACCTATGGATCAACTAGTAGATAAGGTAGATAATAAAGGCGCCTTTATTTGTACTTTTGGTTCATTTCCAATCAATACTGTTTTGGTAATTGTTTGTATTAGTTATGCCATTTTACCGCGCCATCCCACAAATATCGAAATGTTCAGAGCTAAATTGGGAAGGTGGTTCGTCAACTCCACCAAAAACATGTATCAGTTGAAGAAAACCAAATTATTCGCCCATCAGTCAAATTTACCCAAACTTCCTGTTCCCCTTTTGGATGCTACAATTGACAAGTATTTGAATACGATCAAACCATTGGCAACCAGTATTGAGCTCGAAAGAAATCGTAGGTTGGCCGATGATTTTCAGAATGGATTGGGGCCAATCCTTCAACAAAGATTGATGAAAAAAGCTAATGACAAGTATGGATGGCTATTAGAGCTGTGGAATGATGCAGCATATCTCAAAGATCGGGGACCCTTACCCTTTTATGTCAGCTATTTTTATGGATTTCGAAACGACATTCCGAACATTGATTCAGGAAACATGGTTCAAGTGGCAGCCAACATTATTTACGAAGCAGCCAGGTTTTTCAAGGACATGGTAGATGGGAATATGGAGCCAGAAAGTGTCAGGGGAAAGTATCTGTGCAGCCACATGTTTCAGTACTTGTTCAATACATGCAGGATTCCATGCAAAAACAAAGATCAGACTGTAGTCTATAATAGCCTGGACAATCGACATATTATCGTTCTTTACAACTACAGATTCTTCTTCTTCGATGTGATTGACTCCAATGGATTAGTTGTTTCACCACAAGGTTTACAGAGACGAATAGAAAACATTGTGAAATCTAACAAGAGTCCGAGTCAGGATCCCGTTGGAATATTGACCTCACTTGACAGAGATTCATGGATTGAGGCCAGAACTGAATTGCTGAAAAATTCGAATGAAGAATTGCTGAACAAGATAGAGACATCATTGTTTGTAATGTGCTTGGATGGGCATGAAGAACCACAGACCATTGAGAATGTTTCAAGAATAATGTGGCATGGAGACGGGAAGAATCGGTTTTTTGACAAATCTATACAGTTCCTTGTTTGTAAGAATGGGAAAGCAGGATTCAACGGAGAGCATTCCATGGTGGATGGAGCCGTTTCGCATCAATTATGTGAAACCATTTTGAAACGTCTAGAAAACAAGGAGACTCAACAAGGGTTCGATCCAGAAAATGATAGTGTTCATGAATTGCGTTTTTCGATTTCGCCAACAACAAGAAAACATATTCAAAAGGCATTGGAAAAGTTTGAACATCACAAGAACATTCATGAATTTCGAGTAGTAGAATTTTTAGACTATGGAAAAAACCAAATAAAGAAGTGCGGATTTAGTCCCGATGCGTTCGTCCAAATGGCGTTTCAATTGGCGTACTACAAACTGGTTGGAAAGTTAGATCCAACATACGAAAGTGTCCAGACCCGATTATTTAGATATGGAAGAACAGAGGTGACCAGATCATGTTCAATAGAGGCACTAAGATGGGTTGAATCAATGACAAATGGCTCCTCTTCAAATGAACAGTATGATCTGCTATTGAATGCAACTTTGGCCCATTCAAAATATACCAGCGATGCATCTAAAGGATTGGGAATTGACCGACATTTTCTAGGGCTCCGATCAATGATCCAATCGGGAGAGAAGATTCCCGAATTATTCACAGATCCGATTTTCGTCAAGAGTAGTCATTGGTATCAAAGCACAAGTCAGACAGCTTCCGAATATTACAATACCTGGGGATGGGGTGAGGTTGTGGAAGATGGATTTGGTGTTCCGTATTCTATCAAGGAAAAGAGTATTATTGTGGGTATTTCAAGCAGAATGGGTCTTGGAAACAAACTAGGACGATCAATTTCAGAAACACTTGGTAAGATGAAAGAACTGGTGGAAAATAAATCATCTAGACTCGATTCATGATTTATTGACGATCCATCTGGGCTGATTGGTTGACAACATCCACTTGCTGGCGTTTTCAATAAAATAGGAAATGATCGTGTCTGTCACCAATATTCCAACCAGTTCGGATCCGTATGTTTCGGGAAACGGGACAAGCTGAAAGAGCTGGTTCATTTCGGGAACCAATTCCAGAGATAGGCTTAGTATGAGAATGGTCGAAACCACAAGGGACTTGAATAAACCTTGATTTTCAAAAAGGCTTTCTCTAAACGGATATCCTTGGTAATTGACTGCAAATGTAGATACTTGGCAAGCCATGGAGACAATAAATATCCCAGTATTGGATAGTGATGGGATAAAATCATAACTATCACTCGGAGGTATTGCACTTGGACCCAATGCTTGCGAAAGTTCTTTGATTCTGAACAAAGACCACAAATGGACCAACGACTGCCCCAATATCGATATCATGTTGTACCTTGAAAAAATCGTACTAAAGGGTCTTTCTGGCGATAGCTTGTCTAGGGACACCGATTTGGAAAGCGAAAGAAAACATCCAGTCAACAACATTCCAGAACAGGTAATTTGGAAATCTCCCAACCTGAATCCGGATAGATGCAGAACACTCAACGAATATGCAGATATTAAAGAATTCAATGCACAGATTTTGAATGTTTGAACAGTGGTAACAAGAGTAGCTCGACCTTGTTTAATGATTTGATTGACTGCTTCAATGGTTGGTTTTTTAGAGGTAAAAGACGCAGCTACGGATGCATCTCCAAATTGTACCACATATTTCTCGTCCAATTGATCGTCCAAAATTCCATCGGCTCGCCTCTTCTTGGCCACTGATTTGGATTCGGTCGGTGAAACCTCATTCAAGAGTGCCACTCCAACATGTGCCTGTTTTAGTGCTCCAACATCATTGGTTCCATCTCCACACATCAATCCCATCCATCCTATTTCTCTGTAACATCCTAGCACATCTTCCTTGTTTTGAGGCGAAAATCTGGAAAATACCTGTATTTGGGGCAAGATCCGCAAAAATTCCTTGCGGCTGAGAAATTCAAAAGCTGCTCCAGTAATACACAATTCCTCGTCAACATCTCGAACAGGTGTCGGATCAGGTTGAGATGTCGAATAATCAGATCCAGTGTAAACTATTTGACCATCTTTTACATCTACCAACTTGTAACATCCCCTTACAATTCCAAGTTCTTTTGCCACATGAATTGCATTCAAAAAGTAGTCCCCTGTGATAACCACCACTTTGTGGATCGATTCCCTCAGTTCATCTATGCATCTTTGCGAATCCCTTTTGATTCTACAACTGAATATTAAAAATCCTAGAAAGACCATCCCTGTTTCAATACTAGTTCTTGACATTTGTCTAATATCCTTAATGGCCAGTTTGCTGTCTAATAATCGAAATCCCAAGGCAATCACCCTAAACCCCTTGCTAGAATGTTCATTGTACACGGGCAAATACCATTCAGGAACATTTACAAGAATAGACTCAAGCGTATCTGGGGCTCCCTTGATGAATGCAATGTATTTGGATTTGGGCTGATCCTCTACCAAAGAGACCACACTCATTCTTCTCAAATTACTTGAAAAATCATGTTTTATAATAATTGTAGGTTTCAAATCGGGTACAGATGGTTGAATCCACGAAAACATGGCCTTTTCTAATGGATCTCCAACTAGTTTTCCATCCAATACTTCTAGAGAATGACATGTCAAAAGACAATTCCTGATCCTATCGTCCAATAATGCTCCTTTGACAATCTCCAATGGTTCCTCCCCTACCCCTGAAACCCCTTCAACTGTCAGCTTTTCCTCGGTCAATGTTCCTGTCTTGTCAAAACAGCAAACATCGAGCTGCCCTGCGTACACCAATCTGAATGGTTCTAGACAAAAAATCGACATTTTCGCTAGTAATCTCAAAGTTGAATTGACCGTCAATGAAAGTTGTATCGATAATTCGGCTGGCACAATAGATGTAATGATCAGCAAACAGCTCACCAATAGTTTGAATCGGTTTCTTGTCTCATCTTCTTGTATGGCTTGTTTCCAAACATATCCTGCTGCTACGAATGCAAAAATCGATAGAAACAGAATAAATCTCAACGATTCTCTATTGTTCGCCGTAAGTCTTTCCTCACTATAGTACATGGTTCGAACAAGTTTCCCCTGTGTCGTATTGAACCCTGTTTTGGTCACCACAAAACAACACTCGTCCATCAGCCTTAGTATTCTGGTTCCACCGAAAACCATGTGTTTGGATGGATTCTCAATGGACTGGCCAGTAGACGGAACCGATTCCTTTGCAAGTGGTGTTGATTCTCCTGATAATAATGCTTCATTGACTATACACGATCCGGAAACTATAACCATATCACATGGAACAAGCAATTCTTCCCTTTTCTCCATTTTCACAAAATCTCCTGGTAGTAACTGATCCGATGATATTGACTGCCTCTTTCCGTCTCTATAAACCGTAACAATCAGAGATGGAGGGGTCATCCTTTTCAAATCTTCCATACCCTTCAACCTTTGAAGTACATTTACATATTCCATAACAAAAAGCATGACTGTCATGAACATGGATGCATAGACCGCTCCATCTAGTGCCCACAAAATCGTGGAGAACAGTTGAAATACAAAAAACGGTGCAACAAGGTGTTCCTTGAGCAATTCCTCTATAGTGGGTGAAGGAATCTCTATTCGGTTGTCTCCATACAACTGACCATGCTCAAGTACTTGAGTATGAGATAATCCCTTATGGTTCAGATAATCTGAAAGAGTCCAGTTGTTTTCCCATTTGGCTCTGGTGAAACGATTTTCCTTTGTATTCCATACATACTTTTTCTTGTGGAATTCATACGAAATGATTCTATGGGTTCGGAACAATACACAGAGATCTGGATATCCCTTGTTTGATGGTGGTAATACATAGATAAAATCGGCTATGGACAGACTGTCGGTTGGCCTACATAACCACATCGCTCTGGAATAGGTAGACCAACGGGTCGAAAGCATGACCAATACATGAGCCGATAAGATGATAACAAAGAGAATCCAATGAATATCTTCCTGCAAAGATCCATAAAGTGATATCCAAATGACATAGAGTGATGTAAATACAAGAAATAACGGGCTTTGGAACCTCTTTGATTTCCTATACAGTTTAGTAGAATGCTTGGACTTCATGAAACGTGCAAACGGATGCAAAGAGTAGGTTTTTATTGCTTCTAAAATTCGATACTGCTCATGTTTCCTAGATCTAAATTCGGGAGCGATTCATCTTCTGAAACCCGAATTCTTTCGTCTCTTTGAATAGGTTCAATCACCAAGGGCTTTAACTCGGATTTGGAAATTCGTAATTTGACATTACGCCCGCCTGGATTTTCCTCTGCTTTTCTGCCTTCTTTGGATCTCCGGTGTAGTTGCAGCTGCTGAACTACAATTTGCCGCCTAGAATTAATCTTTTCGAGTTTTTGCAATGCTTTGGATATAAGCACATCTCGTTTTCCTATTTCCTTTTCTTGATACGCTGAATGTTTGTTCATTTCTTCTAGTCTATTTTCAAGTTCTTTGATTCGATTCTCATCTTTGGGTTGATCATGATTCTTATCTAAATGCTGTCTTTCTTCTATCTGTCGTTTGTTTTGTTGAATCAGTTCTTCGTTCTGTTGTAACACATTGTTCTTCAGCTCCACTTCTCGGGTTAGTTGCTGGCATTTGTTTTCAAACTTGGCAATCGTCTTTTCTAAGCATTGGATGGTCTGCTCATATTCTTGATTCTTTTCTTCCATGGTCGACTTTAGTATCGTTCTGGACCTTTCCATTGTCAATCTTGATAAATGTATTTGTTCTAATCCCTTTATGATATTTTCCTGGAGCAAATCAAGCATGTCCAACGTATAAACCTGGTCCTTTTCCAATTCTACCACCACGGGCTTTTCTAGTGCCGGTGTATTTCTATGGACATGCGCGTTTACTAGAACCAAAAATTCTACCAATTCTTTCGATTGGGTCCTTACAATATTCTGGATGTGTTTCAATCTGTGGATAATTCCAGGTAGACATATACTCTGACTGGCTACTAGTGAACTGATCTCCATACCATTGTTAACTTTACAATAAGTAGGCCATTTGTACACTATATCCTGAATTTGATCAACAAAATGCTTGTAGTCTTGCATTTTGATTCTTTGTTCATTCAAATCTTGGATAACAAATCGGGTGATTCTTCGAAGTATCTGAATGGAAAAGACAAAATTGGCAGATTCTAATCCTTCTGAAATTAGGTCCTTGTATCTCTTACTTTCCTTGGAAAATCCGGTCTGAACCACTTGGAACAGACTCTGAAACTCTTTCAAAGCTTCTCGCTCATTTGTATCCGAACATTCCTCTAATCTACTTCTCAATGCCCCGAATTCACTCATCTGATGTTTGTATTGGTCTTGCACTTTGTTCAGCTGTTTTCTACTGTTCTCCAACTCTTCTTTCAGTTGTCGATTATGCTGCTCTAATTCAACCTGTTCCTTTTGGGTATTGAGATGACCTGTTTCCATGATTTTCAACATGGTTTTCAGTTCTGTAATCTCATTTTCAGATTCCTTTTCTTTGGAATCTGGATATTCTTTTGTAGTCATTTCCCTATCATGAATGGTTTTGTTGCATCTTTTAATTTCTTGTTCCTTGGCTTCAATTCTAATTTCCAGATCCCTAACCATCTGTTTCTTTTTCTCAAGCTCTTCTTTTAGTTGAGTTGTTTTCTGACGCAGGTTCTCCAGTTGATCTTCCAATTCTTCTATTCTTGCCTTTTGCTCCTGGCTTTGTTTTTCCCGTTCCTTAAAAATGATCCTGTCGTTGTCGTATTGTCTTTTCATGTCATCAAATCCCATTTTCAACCCATGGTATTTTGAATCAAGTTGTTCAAGTTCTCTCTGTGTTAATTCTAATTTAGATTCGACTTGTTCTAGTTCCAAAGACTTGGTCTGGATCTCGTTGAATTCCAAAGATTCTTTCATTTGAATCTCTAGATCCTTTATTCGTCCAACCAACTGACCGTTGGTTGTAACTAGTTCCTGATTTTCCTTAATTATTTGTTCAATATTGGTCGGATAATCTTTGCG
>JAANSP010000583.1:0-20085 GCA_036850745.1 Homidia socia | reverse complement strand
AAGAAAAAATGTAAACATTGTCATATGTTACATATTGGTAGTACAGTATGTACCTACCTGAAACATTTGACATCAGTAAATTGTAATTTAATGACAATTTGAAAGTTACCTTACACTGCAGGGCAAGTCCAGGTGTTGGTGAACACTTTCCGTCATTTTTTACAATTTAAATCGGCAGATTTAACGTTGAAAATTAAATTTCAACATTAAATCACGAGCACACAAATCAATGCAGCTGCTATCTCTTCGGCTCGCGCCAAAGCTCTATCGCAATGGGATGCTATTCTTTGAAGAAAAACTGGCGACAGCACGCAAACAAATACATGGAGTACATGTTTCATGCTTATTATTTGAAATTTCATACAATTGCATTGCCTACAAATGTAAAATCTTGTCAGTGTACTGTTTAAAGAAAACGTCATGCTCTGTCTGGAACTAGTGTTTCCTGCAAGTGCATTGCTACACTACAATGATGATAAACATGATTTGTTTATAGAACTTCCCGTTTTCAAATTACTAAACTGTAGAAAACAGTAACAAGAGGTCGCCCTGGTTCTAAACTCAAGTAGGCTCAAGGCTTTTTGCTCCTTTTCTACGTGTTTTCCATCAACAGGTTCAACCCAACGTTTTTGGAGTGGAAACTAGATCAATTTTTCCGACACGTGCACTTATGTTTTGTACACGTTTGATTTAGACTAGACATCTTTTGCTAGTATTTCTAGTTTTTATGTTCACAATCTAGGCACCAAACACATTTTGCACGAAACTAAACGAAGCCATATTAGTTAGAGAATGACGTCTAATGCAGTAAATGAGACAAATATATGCATTCAATAAGTAGACCTTGGAAATGATTTTATCATTTGTCGTATATCATTAGGCATGGACCTACTCCAAATAAAAGGCCGAGAAATCGATGTGCAAAGAACTTTATTAATCAAGAAATTAAATGTATTGTAGTCATTACTGCAAGTTATACAATGCATAGGCATAAAAAATACATTATAAAAGCTTGTATGATTTAATCAGCAACAATATGAATATTCTCTTGCAATGTAATTTTCATAAACATTATTTACATTCTTTATATACTTGTAGATTGAACGATGTTTGAGGACATTTTTTTGATAAATAACGCGGTTTTTACATTCTTTATAACTGAAATAAAGATATCTTTACAAAATAAAATATTCCTGATTCGTATATTGTGTATTCGTATTCGATAAAAAACTCTATATGTCTGCTTTAACGTTTTTATTACAGAAATACAGATCGGGGTCAACGCCAACCATGTGATAATGCGACAAATAAAGTTTTTGAATAAAGTTTGCGACTTTTTTATTATGTGTAGATTGTTATACAATGTCCTTGGAATTAATTCAAAAGAAAATTTTATGCCGAATGGAAAAAGGATTTTTTACGTAAATAAGCTGTCCTGTTATGGATTTTTATTTTTTTCAAGTACATTTTGATTTTTAAGTACATTTTTATTTTTTAAGTACATTTTTATTTTAAAGTACATTTTCATTTTTTTCAAGTACATTTTGATTTTTAAGTACATTTTTATTTTTTAAGTACATTTTTATTTTAAAGTACATTTTCATTTTNTTTTTAAGTACATTTTTATTTTAAAGTACATTTTCATTTTTAAATACATTATTATTTTTAAATACATTTTTATTTTAAACTAGTGCACTCCTTTCAGCAGATAATTCGTCATCATAAAAAACTGTGCCTATGGCTGCTTTCAACAGTCGGTGTAAAAGAAAACGGATGACCGTGTTGAAAAGAAAAAACGTTAGGAAGGGTAGTAGAGGCCACTCATTGACTGAAAACAGTTGAATTCCAAAAAGAGCAAACCAAACCACAGTGGACACTGTCATACGAGCGTTGCATTGGAACCAAATTTGCTGAACTTTGCGCACCTGCCTGATGTTCTCCGTCTACACAAAAATAAGCAATGAAATAGCTTACAAATTTGTAAAAAAATAATAAGTAAAAATAATGTTGCATTGGAACCAGATTTGCTGAACTTTGCGCACCTGCCTGATGTTCTCCGTCTACACAAAAATAAGCAATGAAATAGCTTACAAATTTGTAAAAAAATAATAAGTAAAAATAACAATTAAATTTATTTTGAACAAATTTACTTCTTACAGAATATACAGTTTGGAAAACGCCAAAACTGGCAGTCAATTAGCTGACATTAATAACGGTGACAACCAGGAGGCTATTGCTGGTCATAATTGGCAGCCACACTTTCGTCATAAAGTTTTCCATACAAAGCACAGATGCTAAGCAAATTGCTGTCAGTAGAAAAATCCGAAAAGTTGTTGAGAAGCAATTGAGGAGTACAAACATTTGTGCTTGGGATTTTTCAACTTTTTTAAAATACGACATTCTAAGATATTTACACGTATATGTACATTCTTTCAAAAAATTGAACTTGTGAACTGGATACAAAAAGGTAAAAAAGGAAGATCAAAGTTTTCTCCCGACAAGAGAGAGTACAGTTGCATTGCTGAAAAACAAGAAAGTTTATTGTTGCTGCTGTAACTCGATTCAAGATTCTGAAAAACCATGAAACAATAGCCGCTGAATGAAGACAGTGTCAGTTTTTGAGAATCCATCAGATTATCACGGTTCGTAAGGATGAATAAGTGCATTTGTGATAAATAGTGAAAAGAAAGGCTTAACACAAAGATTTTTTTGCAAAAAACAGGCTAATCCTACAAAAGTTAAGATGATCATGGCTCACGTATTGGACTTGCTAAAATCTTTAATTCTGAAAATAAAAACAAAGGGTATAAGTTAATGCATGGCATGCTTTCAACTAAATAACGGGCAAAAAGATAAAGCTTACATTTTATACCGTGATGAATGTGTAACACAGTGACACGTTTGAGCTTTGTTAGCTAGAAGTCAGAGTGTATCCAATTAAGAAACAAATTCATTAGCATTGTTTTTTCGTAACTGGGTAATATTCAGTGGATAAAGTAATTAAAAACGTAAAACGCTTTTTAAGTAAAAAAATTTCTTTCGACATTATACTTACTGGTCTACCATTTCCATGTCCCCAGCTTCTCCACCAACAATGGGATAGATTTGAACAACCATTTTCTTCATGAAATAGCACAATACTAAACGGACGAAACCAAACACTGTAATAAAGGCAAGTAGAGGAGCAACGGGCCAAGTATTTTCAAAAAATAGCGGAATTCCAAACATGAGAAACCAAGTTATTGTGGCAAGGAGCAACGCCCGATTCCATGACAGCCAGGATTCCTTTGATATCACGCTAAATTCAACTGATCGGATAACCTAGCAAAAACAGAGTGTACTAAAACACTGATAATATCAATTACGAGTAACCGTTTTAAAGTCAACGTATTTTTTATTACTGAGTTAATGGCTCGTAACATTTGCATCGTGGTAACCACCTGTCCAGTATCAATTAAGCTAATCAGTCCAGCCCCAATCCATGTCAAACTCGAAGATATGGTCCAGATTGGTGTTTGAGTTGAAGAGTTAAAATTTTGATATTCTAAGTTATAAGTATTCACTAAAGATAAACTTGTTGTCGCCATTATCACAAAAAATTGGCTAGCCACCGTAAATAAATCAATGAAACCAAGTACTTTCACTTTTGCTGGTGATGCCATACTTGAGTTCCAACCAATGGAACAGAAACAAAAAATTATTCTCTTCAACAGGCAAAAAAGTTCCACTTGTCTCCGTAAAAATAGCAACCTAAATGATCCGAGCTAATAAAATGCACAGAACAACATCATCTTAGCATATTATCGTTGCTTGTAGTGCTTTGTTTACATTTTTTTCATTATCGATTCACAATTTCGTATAAAAGCTTACATGTAAGTCATTTCTCTACAACGTAAGTAATAGTCTGTGTAGGATGTCTGGAAAAGAGTCATGTTACTAAAGAGACAGTTTTAGAGCTCAAGAATAAAAATTAAAAATAAAAAAGTAGGGAAATATGTACAAGATAGATACTGGAACAAAAAGAGAGACTGAGCTTCTTTTTCACTCTAAAAAATTGTCGATAACATCCGACAGGGCAAAATATCATGGTGATAGGAAGACGAGTAAAAAAGATGAAGCTTCAAAGCAGGAAGATGAAAAATCAGAGAAAAATAGCCTGGAGAAAGTGAAAATGTTAATAATATTATACCCACCTGCTTTATACTTCTGTCTAAAGAGGACAGCCCATAAAAATATTGTGCAGGGAAAGACCATCAAATATTAACAGACTACCGTCATAAGTAGCAGTCGTGCAGTAGGAGCTAATATTATAGTTTCAAGCAATAGTACAGAACAAAAGCATTAGAGCATCACTTTAAATTGTTAAAAGACTAGGCAAGTTCACTTTTGATAGCTTTCCCAGTTGGCTGGTGGCTGGTACTCTTTTGGTTAAGGTATATAGATCTAGAGAGAAATGTTGCTGTTCGTTGGTAAAGGTAGTGATTGTCATGTAAACTTATAAAAACTTAATGCTTTAATTTTGTAGCACGTTATGTTTCTAACGATTCGGTATGAAAGCCAGTTTTCTTAATAAGCACAGCAGGGATGAAAATAAACACTGGACTGGGTGTTATCGGTCAATCAATCAAATCAATCAATCAATTGTTTTATGGGTTCATAGGGGACTCCCATCTTAATGGGTATAATGCAATCTTTTTGACCAAAAAACTAAAAACCTGAACTACATTTACAAGGATGAAAACCATTTTTGATTGAACCAAATTTTTGATTTTTTACCACTGATAATCCCAATTATACTCAGTGACTTTTTATTCTATACATATAGCACGTTATGTTTCTAACGATTCGGTATGAAAGCCAGTTTTCTTAATAAGCACAGCAGGGATGAAAATAAACACTGGACTGGGTGTTATCGGTCAATCAATCAAATCAATCAATCCATTGTTTTAGGGGTTCATAGCGGACTCCCGTCTTAATGGCTATAATGCAATCTTTTTGACCAACAAAAATAAAAACCTGAACCACATTTACAAGGATGAAAACCATTTTTGATTGAACCAAATTTTTGATTTTTTACCACTGATAATCCCAATTATACTCAGTGACTTTTTATTCTATACATATGTGTTACGGAAGGTGGAGATTTCAGATAGGAATTCGTTTACTATTTTTAGAGATAAATTTTGGTTTTGTTGTGGTCGCTTTTGATCGTACTTTTCTTTTATGTACTTATTATTTAACGTTTGAGGGAAAACGTTGAATTTACGAAAAGGTTGATAAAAGCTTTGTTGTGGTTGCCGAAAGCTTAGCAGAGTTGTCGTTCTAATTATTACTTACGTGTTTATCGGATTGAAGATCCGAGGTCATTACTTCAATTGCTGACATTTAAAGAACTTAATAGTAATTGTTATTACTTGTAAAAACAAGTAAAGCCTAGCAGATTTGGTGCTGACCTAAATGCTTTACCATGCAACAAGTCAATTTCGTTATTTATTTTCTAAGGTTTTCTTACATTCATTTAGTCTTACAGTTAGCCTAATTATCTTCCGTTCCTTGCGTTATGGCTATTTTTGTAGTAGAATACAACAATACGTTATATAGTGCAACCAGTTTGTTTGCCAATGTTCTTTTATGCTAAGCCAAAATTTATGCGACAGCTTTGCCCATCTCATACCGATTACATGCTACTTGTGTAAGCTGTCAGTTTGGTGTAAATACCTAACACGTGAGATCACAACTGCAATTGAACGTTTCCATCGAAGCTAAGGCGTCATTGTAAAGCACTATCCTTCTGTCAGTAGCTTTCTAAGCACGCTATACATTTTGTATTAGTAAAATAAAAGAAGATGCCGAGGCAGGCATATTCACAGGATCACAGGCATAAAAGCATCTTGTCCTGATATGTATTTCAAGCGAGGCAAAAATATATTTTGCAAATTTTGCTTGCTATTTTTGCTATGATTTTGCATTGGAGATAGGAATACACGTGTCGTGCCACTTTACTGAATCTCTGGTGAAAGCAAGTCTTTCGGAATTGTGCGTTACTGTCTACTGCCTGCCCGAGTAGGATGGAAGTCATTGACTCACTGCCGGCTGCTAGAAGAAAACATTTTTGGTGCTAAAACAATAATATATTGCTTGGGGTTTTTAACTCAAAATAAAAATTTAGTGAGCTGTATCATTTAAATACAGCAAAGAGTAAAAAATGAACAAAGAACAATACTATTCTGAGCAGTCAGTTGACCAGCATTACCAGCAAATGGGAACAACATTTGCTCTCCAGCAATTTACTCCGCCAGTTTCATCGTCACCAGTACAATTTGGACCAGAGCAGGAGCAATACTATTATACTCAGCCTCAACATAAACCGTCCATTTTTCAAGAACAACAGCAGCAACCAAACTGCGAGCCTTGTCAGTTTCAGCAAAACAGTTATCCGTCAACTAATATTATTTATAACAATAGCAGTGCTTTCACTCAACCGTCCAGTGAAAATCCACATGAGTACTTGCAATGGCTTCAGCAAACTAACCGGAATCAAGATGGTGCTAGAGGTGCTATACAAAGACCCTGGTGGATGTGGTGTATGGGCTGGTGGGACATTTTATACGCAATTTACTTAGCAGGGGCGGTAGTTTACAAAACTTTTGTGAAACCCGTTGATCCTGGTAAGTACATTACCGATTTGATTGAAATAATAAATTGAATCAGCACATTTCATAATGTTTTTGATTTGTACATTTATTTTTGCAGACGAAGACTCTTTTGGCGTCTCCACTTACCAGCTTTTCATTGGTTTTCTTGGTGTGATTCTAAGGTTGCTTATGGGAGCTGGCCTTATGACTGGTTTACGAAGCGTAGGTCAACAAACGCACTTATTTTTTGAAAATTCGATGATTTTATTAATTCATGAGGAAAATGAAACTTGCAATTTTGTGTTATTTTTAAGAACGATGATTCCAATACACTGTGGTATTGCAAAATGTGGACAGCCTGCCAGCTGCTACTTGTGATTATCAGCGTTATCGGACTACTCGCCGGTGCTCTGCTTTACGCCACTTATAATCCAAGAACTAGAACAGAGCGGCCGGATGTTTTCCGAATTTTCGTCGTTCTTATTGGTCGAGTATTAAGTCTAATTTTGGTTCACCATTACATTGGAAAGCTTAAAAACTCTGAAACTAAATTGTTCGGAAACGGGATGCCGAAGACTGGGAATGCGGTAGCTTACTCAAACTTGCAACAGGGCCACGTGGATGAAGAAGAACAAGAAAACAAAGGATATCCGTATGGCTCGGGAATGTACGGACCTACAGTTGCACTGATAATGTCCGTGTAAAACGTTAACAAAAATCTGCATGTGCGTTTCAAATGTCCCTCCATGAAATTAGAAGCTACTAGTAACTATAACTATTAAATCATTAAAATGTTCATACACCAGTACGGTTTAAAATGGTAAAATAAGTCAACTAGAGCATAAATAGGATTGTCTATAAAATTACCAAATAATACTAATTAGCTGTAAAAATTGGTATTTGACAAATTTTTGCCAAGTCAAATGTCAGGGTGCAATAACAGCACGTCTAACCACGTCCTCACTAAACATTTCCGTTAGTTTTGACCGTTATGTCAGTGAATGTTTTTGGCGAAAGCAATAAGCTTGATGTTCATAAAACTAATAAACTACCAGTGGTACAAAGCAAGACAAATAACATTGGTAATAATATTAATAACTAGCATCCTCTCAATTTTCGGTATAAATTTAATAAAGTGTATTAATACAACTTATGAAAAAATTTGCATCAAGCACCCGTGTTATTTGAAACCCATCTTGATTTGCTTACATGGGGTATATCAGCTAATTTTCATGCATAACTTTTTTAACTAATCATTGAACTTACTTCAGGCAACTAACTTAATAAACAAATTTGGTTTCAATACTTCATAAAAAAACCTGTGGGCTTTTTAAAATGTAGTCAATTCAATTCGTCATGCATAAAGGTCAACACAAATGTCAAATTTAGTTACAAATGACGTTCTCCACAAAATATCCAAACACGTGGATAAACTCGTGGTAGAGGTTACTTGCTCTGTAAATAAATAAACAAGTGCAAATATAAATACCAATCAAGTTCCTGACTCACTGGTGCCTGCAAAAAAAGAAAATTCTATGAAGGAGATCGACTGTGAATGATATTTACGTGAAATAAGGCTTATGTATGCACAACGAGCTTATGCTGACTAACTAACTCGTATGCGATAATAGCGCGGAGGCTTTTGAGGACTCAACATACTCCTGTCCCTATCAATACAAAATATAGGTATTTTAGCAGTAAATGCAAAACCATGGCTAAAGCTGATTGAAAAAGTAATTTCATTGAGAAGAGGAAAATTTCTTACGGATAGGTAACACTTTTGATGATTTGTGTCAATGAAAACGCAACATTGAGTAAGAAAAAAACGCAAAAAAATAAATCCCATGAATCAACTGTAGAATTTTTTATTTTGGGAGCAATTAAAATGATGATGGTAATTGTTTGCAGTTTGAATCCTAAATGGTTTGGGAAAAGTTTGATTTTGCAATTTGATTTGCATATAAATAAACTGGTACCCAGTCATTATCCATTAAACTGTTATAATTGAAGACGATTTTAATTACACACTTAAACCAAATATCTTCGAATAGACGTACAGAAAGTCATACATGGAGGAAGCAAATAAAAAACGATCGTGAAAACTCGTGGGCGGGGATAAAATCAGAAATATATAAATATTAGCATATACCAAATTTATACTGGTATTGTGGGAAGACATGCGTATATCGATTAAAAGTCAAAAAGCCATAAAAGTGGGATATTACATACAAACACTCTTCATTCCCTAACAAAAATCTAATGTTTCTCCATTATTGCGAAATTACGGAGTCATCCATTAGAATATAAACACTCACCTTACAATAGTCACTGCCCCACTAAAATTACACCACCCGTACCAATTTTCGTTGTATTCGTTGCAGTATTGGGAGATAAATAACCTACACAAAATTTGCAATATTGGAAAACGCAACTTTATTGTTTTCACGTAATATGCGAATGCCACCTTCGTAATGATATCATAAACGTACGCTTTTATGAAAAGGAAGAAACTGATACGCATAGGAGAGCAAAAATTTTACTTTTAGCAAACTTTCCCTTTCCTGCTTTCTCCACGAAATACATACATACAAGTTTCTCTTTGCTTCCGTGACGTCAGTCCAGCAACAGCCTCTTGCTCAATGCAATGCCATGTTTAGCTTCTTGGTGAAATACATGGCAGTATCAATATTGCGCTGTTGATATGCACAAGCTACAATGGCATCCTCAGCAGTGCCATTGTACGATAATTACTTAAATAAATACAGGTTGGAAAGGTCACAATTGAACTCAATTAACAACAACAACAATGCACACAATAAAGTTGAGAACGTGGCGTATTATTTGGAGAAAGCAGCTGAGAAGCCGCGATTTGAAACAAACGTTAACAACTTTAATTTCAGTGGAGGTGACGACAGGTGGTCGACGGCGGGAACATCATCAGTATTTTCACCTGTACAAGTACAACCATTTACCATGTCATCAGTGCAATTAGCACAGCCTCAACAACAATACAGTTACAATCAACAGCAGGGACAATCCTCCAAAAGACAATCAATCCCCCTAAGTACCACCGTAATTACTCCACAGCAGCATCAACAACAACAATGCCCAAAGTCTTATCCATTCCAACAGAGCAATTATCCATCAAATAATATCCTTTTTAACAACGCGGCATTGTCCTCTCTGTCGTCAAGTCAACCACCCAATCAAAACCAGCGGGAGTATTCTCAATGGCTTTATCAATTTGAACCGGATCAACAACAGGGCACAAGACAGACTGCGGAGCCAAAACCTATTGAGCGACCCACTGAAATTAGGTTCATCGGTTGGGTCGACATTTTGTCTGCGGTTTTGTGCACAGTGTTGGCGGTGCACAACATTTTTACGAAACCAATTACTGGTATGAATACATTCGGTTATATTGTTTGGTTTATGGTATTTTTGCTGAAACTAATTTTAAAATCAAAACGTATCCTATGGCTTTTGAAAATTTTTTTTCAGATCCGGACAACTACATTTGGCTATTTTTTATTGGCTTTATTGATATTCTGATCAAACTGATGATGGGTTTTGGGCTATTGACTGGATTAAGAAGTGTATGATTAATTTTGATAATTAGTTCAAAGAAACCAAAGAAAGTCAAATTTTAACTATTTTTAATAAATAATAATTTCTTTGTTTAAAGGATGATGATTTCAGTACCCTCTGGTACTGTAAGTTGTGGATAGTGTGCCAGGTGCTGTTTCTATTTTGTAGTGTGATCTCGGTAATGACACATGTTTTATTGTACGCCTCCAAATCGACCATGCTTACAAATGAGGAACTACCTGTAGCTGTTCCCTTGAATCTGGGAATTTTTTTCTACCGAATTCTCTGCTTCATTCTGGTTCGGAAATTTGTTGGAAAGTTAAAAAAGTCAGAGGCGGTCATTTTGGCAGAAGCGGACACAACCGGTTATTACTCGGAACACCAGCAGCGGCGGCAAACTGATGGAGAAGCGGAACAAGAAAATAGGAATAAATTTGGAACAGGGGATAGCGCATTCTGTGGACCTTCTGCTGCTCTCATATTATCATTGTAAAATGAAGACCTTTGAAAGAGTTATTTAAAATAAGGTTTTAGCACAGCAGGATTTGGCAAAAATTTAGGAATAAGCAGGCTGATACAATAAATTAATGCGCAACATGTGTTCAGCTGGTTTCTGATTTCCCTTTCCGGCTATTCCGAGTAGTTTAGTTAAATCCTTTCAAAATTTCAAATAATTTTTTAGATTAGGTTTTTTAGATAATACTTTTAGCGTGTTTAGAAACTGTTCATTTGGTTTCAGGTTAAATGACATAAATATTATAAGCCGGTATATTTACGTGATAATTCATTTAAAGCAATATAGCAAAGACAAAATGTAATAATTTAAAAATCTGTAATGATTGTTGCCCTTTTATATTGGGAAGAAAACTCCAGTGCTTGTTTTTCTATCCGATTTTAATGCTTTGTCATGTACCGAAACGTATTCAATTTAATGTGCAATATGCTTCGGTAATGGACCATGAAAAATACTCCGGAACCGATACAAGAACAACTCCGTGTAATATTCAAGCACTTTCTTAGCAAACCTTTTTTGGTGAAATAAAATTAAAATTAAGTAAACATAAATTTGCGATATCTACTCTTCATTTTGCACCGTTGATTAATTATGGCGCAAATATTTTTGCATGCATTAATGAAAAGATTTTTTTGTTGTAGTGTTTCAAAGAAATGAGAGGGAAAGTTGGAGAAAGTGGGTTTGTTGTGTATGCAAATGCTAGTGTACCTTTTCAGAATAAAAAGCCGGGAGATCATTTTTGATTTGCAAAGGACATCTATAGAAAACGTCTGCACACTTTAAAAGAGTGATCTTTTGCAGCATGCAAAGAGAACGTTTCCCTAATCAGCCAGTAGAAGAAGCGCGGATAGCCATACGACATTATCGCAACACAATGTATGTATGTTGCTTGGAATGATTACCACACAGTTTGGTCCGCAGTCGTCATGTCCCTACTTGGAAATGTACATATGACACATGTACACAGAAACTGTGTATTTTAATGGAGAAAAATCTGGGCAGATGTAGAAAGTTAAAGGTAAAACGAATCCCTGCTACACTCATACTCCAAAAAACCAGAGTATTGATCGAATTTCACAAGAGAATTAGAGTTAAAGATGTATGAACAAACATAGAGCAAATTTCCTGTTTTATAAAGTTAAGGGGTCGTTCATTAAATTATAAACGCTTTTTGCAATGCAACTCAATCTGCAGCAGATCATCATAAAACTATTCATTTATGCTTTAAGGAGTGAAAAATAACCTCCCATCCACACATTTTTTATACATAATTCCTAGCTGTAACATATGAAGGCTTCCTAGTAGCTCCTCTACAAGTTTTGCACAATAGGCACTCATGAGTTGAAGCAAGAGACTGGTGGGAAAGCGTGGAATCGCATTACGCGAGCAAACATTCACTTCCATCTCTCCTGCTTTCTCCACCACATATGTATTTGTAGAGCAGGCAGGGCTTTCAGCAAGAAGAGCACCTTGTACTTCTATGTGAATCCGTACTTGGCTTGTTAGAAAAACAGAACAGTACCAATAGGAAATTATCGCAACGTACGTAACGTATTGTTGATGAAGTGCTTACTAGAAAAACATCAAAATTGGGTTGCAAGCACAACAAGTAGGTAGTACCTTGTTTTCAATGCAATATTGCTTAGTATAAGAAGCTTCGCTGTTTCCCGTTTTGCTGCAAATGGATACGACTTAAGAGTTTGTCAAATATTTGAACAAAGAAACCGAAGAATGCATTGTGCATTCTTTTAATGAGCTTATTTTAAAGTCAAATGTACACACGATTTTTTCTGCACCTCAATTTGATTTTAAGATGAAAACGTCTTTTATTCATTGAGTTTAATGGTATGCTTTCCTCGGTTACTAATAAAGTGCTTGTTTTTCAATTTTCAATTTCAATATTTTTGGGCTTTGTTTTCAATTTTTTTGAATTTGTTAGCACCGGCTTAATGCTTACCTTTTCGCCCAGATCATCAATGTTAATGCTAGCATATATTCAAGAACAAAAAAATGAAAAATACGGGGCAATTTGCACAACATGAATCTACTAGCTCATGCACATCTGCAAAGGCAACACAGAATTTGATGAAGAGAAGTTGCGGGTGGCGAAGAAATCATTACAATTAACTAGAGCCGCCAGCGGTTATTTAAACGTTACCCCTAACAGTTTTTTGTTCAACTAATGCAAAAGAGTCAAGAATAAAAACAATAATAGAAATGAGTGCAGTAGAATATAATATTAAAACTTAAATAGAGTGAGATGAAATGCATTTCATGGGATCGTTACAATGTTTTAGAATGCGGTTTTTAGGCTTATCTTATATTTTAAAACTAAAAGTATGAGCCCGTAACGGGTTTTACAAAAGTTACCCTGTACACAGACGACTAGCAAATATTTTTTTCTGCAACCAAGTTATGAATGTTTACTCAATTTTCATAAAGTTAAGAGGCAAGAGATACCAAGTCAAATGTAAAAATTATTTTTGAACTGCAATTGACAGTAGTTAAATTGTAAATCAGAACTTATCATTGGTCAAAAATTAACATGTATCTAAGAATTACTCAGCGTGTAACATAACACAGATAATAACTCAGTGTGCAACATGGGACTAGATTTAGTAATCGTGTAAGTCCGAAAGTTTGTACGATCCGACCTTTGATTTTTGAATTCCTAAGAATTACTCAGCGTGTAACATAACACTAACACAGATAATAACTCAGTGTGCAACATGGGACTAGATTTAGTAATCGTGTAAGTCCGAAAGTTTGTACAATCCTACCTTTGATTTTTGTATTTATTTATTGCTTGAATTTTATAAGTACCTATATATAGTAATCTCGTTTAGTATTTAAAGTGTACTTATTTTTTCAAATACCTATGTAAAATCCTATTAAGAACTTGATGACCGTGTGTGATTGCGAAATGGTTAGTTAAATTACGTAAGTAACGTGGGAATATTATTATTTGTTTCTCGTAGTTACTCAATACCGAAATCTCTTGGACACCGCCTGCTAGCTGTTAGCGTTCACATGTTTTTACATGGGAACTTGCACTGCACGATTCGCTGTGTTGCAAGTTTTCCAGTGGCTAAGACTATCTCCGTGAAACAGATAATACATATATGGAACTTAGCATTGACATTAGACTTAGCTTGAGTCAACATGAACATGTGTTAGGGTAGTAATGCCAATAAAAGAGTTGTAGTGTGGTTGAGAGCTGGAAATCTACTAATTTATTTCATGGAATTATTTCGCTTATATATAATAGAAGAAGAGTAATGTAATGTAAATGTAATACACTAATAACGCAATAGTAATAATGGAAGAATATAGTATTACCATAGAAAGAATAATTAAATCTAAACCAATTGTTATTTAATCATACATACTAATCTAGCCTTCTATGCAATAGACTACCTGAAACTATAAATCATCTAGCTATCCTAATGTTGATCCAACCCAACCCAAATGAATCCACTCCGGCGGTCCTGATGATAATTAAGATTATCCGATGATAGGTCCTCTAGTTAGTCCTCCGATAGTGGGAGTAGATTACAGTTGCACTCCATAGATGGCCTACTTCAGATTAGAGGTTGTGGTGGTGGTGAGGATGATGACCTTGTCACATATTACTCATACTGCATTGAACTTCGTACAATGATATATTTTTTAATTGAATTACATTTACTAAAAGTAATAATAATACTGAGAGTGCTAAACTCATGAAACTTACTAGCACTACTCAGCGCGTAATAGCGTGAACCATTTGACAGAGCATTAGTCATCGTGTAACATGGGACAGAATATTAGTGAGCGTGTCACATGGGACAGCGTGTTAGTCAGCGTGTAACATGGGACAGAGTATTAGTCAGCGTGTAACATGGGACAGAGTATTAATCAGCGTGTAATATTTGACAGAGTATTAGTCAGCGTGTAATATGTGACAGAGTATTAGTCAGCGTGTAACATGGGACAGTGTTAGTCAGCGTGTAATATTTGAGTGTTAGTCACCGTGTAATACGGAACTCACCATTGGTCAGCGTGTTATACGGAACTTACCATTAGTTAACCTGTATTATGTGGGTTTCAATAATTCAATGTGTAACGTGGAACATCATAATTCAGCGTCTTTACATATGAAATCATTTTGAACAATATTTAAAACAATTTACTCAAGAATTAATGGCTTGGTCAATTTTAATATAGGACTTGGGAACAATTTTCCTTCAGAACTTAGAATTAGACAGATTTTGAAGTATGGAATTTATCACGAGCTTTTAACAAAACTTGAGAAAATTTATAGGACTTAGCATAGTAGTGTTAGTCAGCGTGTAATATTTGACAGAGTATTAGTCAGCGTGTAACATGGGACAAAGTGTTAGTAAGCGCATAATACGGAACTCACCATTGGTCAGTGTGTTATACGGAACTTACCATTAGTCACACTGTATTATGTGGGTTTTCATAATTCAATGTGTAACGTGGAACATCAAAATTTAGCGTGTTTACATAAGAAATGTTGAACATTATTTAAAACATATTACTCAAGGATTAATTGTTTGGTCAATTTTAATATAGGACTTAGAATGGGAACAATTTTCCTTCAGAAATTAGAATTAGACAGTTTTGGCAGTATGGATTTTATCACGAGCTTTCTACCAAACTTGAGAAAACATACATAGGACTTACCATAGAAATTATGCAATTAGAACTTAGAATAGACATGCCATTTTTTAACGAAATAGCTGAGATATTATACATTACTTTTAAAACTCTCTAAAAGACTTGTCATTAAGAATTTTAACTATAGAACTCAGCACTGAGAAATTTGTTGCAGGACTTTGGTACAAATAATATAACAAATAAAATAAATCTAAATATAACACAATACAATAATATACAATATGATAATATAACGTAAATTGGGTAATATAGGACTTAGCATTCAAGAATGTTAACTGTTCTGAATTCGCTTGTAGGATACAGCTTTTGGAAAAGTTGGTAACATGGGACCTATCATGGGAATACCTTAAAGTATAGTTGTCCAAAATACTACACATTGGTTTGATAATTAAAATTTTAGTAACGCTGTGTTTGGCATGGCCACACAATTTTGTGGTGTTTAGCATGGCCAAACTATTTTATCGTGTTTAGCATTAGCGAAATTTTTAACATTGTGTTTAGCATGATGGACAATTTTAACATTGTTTTTAGCATTGGGAAATTTTTTAACATTGTGTTTAGCATGGGGAAAATTTTAAACATTGTGTTTAGCATTGGAATAATTTTTAACATTGTATTTAGCATTGGGAATTTTTTTAGCATTGTGTTTAGCATTGGGAAGAATTTAGCATTGTTTATAGCATTGGAACAATCTTTAAAATTGGTTTAGCATTGGGAATTTTTTAGCATTGTTTTTAGAATTGGAATAACCTTTAACATTTTGTTTATTATAGGAATAATTTTTTAACGTTGTGTTTAGCATTGGGAAGTTTTTTTACATTGTGTTTAGCATTGGGAAGTTTTTAGCATTGTGTTTAGCATTTTTTGAATTTAAAATTGTGTTTAGCATTCAACATTTTATTTATTGTGCTTAGCATTCAACATTTTATACACAGTGTGCTTAGCATTCAACATTTTATACACAGTGTGTTTAGCATTCAACATTTTATACATTGTGTTTAGCATTCGAAAAATTTTATTATGGAGATTAGCATACAGCGGGGACAAATTTTTTTAACATTGTTTTCCCCTTTACCTGTCCATTTACCCCGAAATACCTCAGACTTATTATATATTGGTATTATAAATATTACTGCTTTAAGCATGTTTCAAAAAAGCGGAATGTCAATTGTATGTCTACAAAAGAGGACATAAGGCTTAAGGGAATGTCTAGCCAAACAAAGTTTCTCTAAGAACAGCAATACTTCTCTGTAATACAAAACCATAAGGGGCCATTCATTGTCACTGTAGTAACTTTAAAATCATACATAAAGTAAAACATTTATCCCGTCCGGTTTTTACTATAATTGCAAACAGTTGTTTGTTTGATGCAGCATATGAAGGCCTCCTCTGAGTAAAGCTATGCACATGTAGCATAAGCACTGGTCTCTGGAAAGAGAAAATAAAAGTGGAGAGAAGGGTACGCGAGTCAAATTTCACTCTACTGCTTTTTCAACTATAGAGTACGCATAGTGGAATTGTTTTAGGTCGGTGATATAGACAAATACGAGAATCTTTTTCTTCAAAAATAAATAGCTACTCGGTGAAAGCATGTCAGTACAATTTTTGCGCTTATGTGCATTACAGTAGTTCTTCTCAGTGTTTCTCCATTATCAACGTTTAACAGTGACATTTTTGCAGTGTCGCTGCTAAATGTTCCTGACTCAGTAGTAGTATTTGCAGTGCTCATTAATCTGACATTGCATTAAAAAGGTAAAAAATGGAAGGCGACAAGTGGTCGGCTATGGAATCTTCTACAGGTTTTTTTGTTCCTCCGCAAAAATTTACCCCACCGGTTTCCTCGACCTCAATAAATTTTGCAAAGCAACTACAGCAACACAATTCTGGTCAACTGCATAGTCAGCTAGGTCAAGCACCAATTCCAACATCGACCCCCATTGAGCGACCTTGGCTAATAAGATTAATCGGCTGCATAGACATTTTTTCTGGAATCTTGTTCACGGCGTTGGCAGTGTTGAATGTGAAACTTTCCGGTAAGCTTACGTGCTTTGTAACTTTCGCTTTACATTTGATTTTTTAATTGAAATTTATCAGACATCCTTATTATATATTATTTCCAGATCCGGGCTCTCAGCTGCATTTCTTTTTTGTTGTTCTTCTGCCAATACTTGTGAGATTTTTGATGGGATTTGCACTCCTAGCTGGATTAAGAAATGTAAAATTTAATAACTATTTGCTATATTCTTATAAAATGAAAGAGGAGTGTTTTTATAAAAAAATATTTGCCTTCTTGTTGTTTTAAGTGCGATGACTCGACTGCACTCTTTTACAGCAAAATCTGGATTGTCTGCCAGCTGGCATTTCTATTTTACAGCGTTTTTGAAACAGTATGCATTATTGCGCTGTACGCCTATGCTTCCGATCGATCTCCCACGGCCATGGAGCTTCTTCGTCACACAACATATAGTGGCTTACCTGTGACCGTAACTGTTCTCTTGATGTTTGGGTTATTTATCTACCGAGTAATATGTTTTGTTCTGGTTCAGCTATTTGTTGAAAAACTGAAAAGGTCCGTAACAGAATCTTTGGTGGCCGTAAATGCTTACTTTAAACAACAACGACAGACTGATGAAGATGTGGAAGATGTAAATGAATTTGCTGCAAAGGAAAATGCAATGTGTGAACCTGCTTTTGCTATGCTCTTGACAATGTAGAAAATTCAAACACCAAATCAGTTTTTGAACGTAACAGCATTCTTGAGGCAGTTTAACAGATAATATTATGGGACAGCAAACTAATTTTTGTTGTATTTTTCCTTGATGTAATAACCCAGATGCATGTAAATCAGTGTAGCGAGCCAATCTTAAGTCAATCATTTGCATTTAGCTTAGAGAGGTACTACATGCTATATATGTATTATATATGTATGATGATATTAAATGAAAGCACTTGTGTGAATGATACCAATGCAGTCTCTAAGTTTTACTTTTTCATTTACACGCATCTAGGAGTATGCTTTACCGGAAGTACAGGAAATGAACATTAAAAACAAGAAATATTTTTTTTTTGGAAATTTTTGTTGGGATCGGAGCAAAATGTCTCACTTTGTGGTCCTTTTTTAAGTCGGGAACAATACAACCAATACAACTGAGAGGACATACGGAAGCGTGACCACCAGATTTACCACTTTGGTTCTCTTCTTTTACACAGATTCCGTTTGGTCGAATCCATTGTGTGCATACAGTAGAAAAGCGTGGGCAGTGATAAGCTCAGAAAAAAGAAAGAGTCAAAGCCTACTGCTACTGGCATGGTCCGACAAAAGTAAACATCATTCTAGTGTGACTAGAGGATGGAATAAATGGAAGAGGATTCCACTTCCAAAACAATAAATATACACAAAATGTAACCTTACTCCATTTATAAAAGTGGGTGGCTGTCAGTGGGAACCAAAACATCTGTAATGTCAATCAATCTCAAGTAAATTAAAGAATACTGATTTGTGTCCTACATGAAACCTTGACTAGACTAAATTGCATTTACTATTTGTTTGAGGCAGCATATCAACAACTCGTGGTATGGAATAGATTGTTTTTCCAACCACTCATGAGTGAAAAGGTACTGGTTGTATGTGCTTAAGCAAACAGTTTGTGTACGAAATCATCGCCATCTGTTTCAGCCTCCCGTCAGGAGGCTGGAAGCTACCTTATTTTCTCAGAAGTTAAATGTTTCACCCACTCAAAGTCAACTGGCCCACATGCAGCAGCTTCAAGAATGTTGAGTTCTTCGTGTACTGAAGCAACGAAGCAAGCACAACATCATGAAATACTCAATCTCTATTTTTCTGACGATATCGAATTGAATCAAACAAATGCTACCTTTTACATTTACAAGCGTTTTTAAGAAATTGGAGGGAAAGTTGAGAGAAAGTGGTGTATATGCACTGTGTATCTTTATTTAGAGAAAATTATCGTCAGGACAAAGACTTTGCTATGCACGTAACACCTTTAAAGTGAGTGATTCTCCACAGCGAAAAATGGACAGACATCATTTCCCTAACCAGCCAGTAGATGAAGCGCGGGATAGTCATGGGGAATTCTCGCATTGCAAATTATTTGCAATGTTTGCTCTAGTAATGGGTTTGCGAAATGGATCTGCCGAAGCCAGAGCGGTACTGCATACACTAGAACTGGCAACAAACAAAAAACTTGAAATGAATGGATAAATGGGATTGCAGAACACGTAAAAATAGGTGCATCCGTTTTCCTTTAATGAGCATTTATGCCAAAGTAATATATGCATACGTTTGATTTTGCCTTTTTTACTTACTTAAGAAAAAGCATATCTTCATTGTATTTGATCGTATGCTTATTATTTTGGCAACTTTAATGAAAAAACCTAGGGTTTTCAAAAAAGAGAAATTTATGTAGTACGTCAGCAAAAGATTGACTTTAAACCGTTCTTCTAGTTCAACTATATCTAGCCAAACAAACTTTTTTGGCAAACTTACTACATATAACAAAACTGGGGGCCATTCATTGAAGCAGTACTCACTTTTTGCAATGTCGCTTTGTCAGTAGATAACCAGAATGTAGGGATTTATTGAGCAAGACACTTAAAAATCACGGTTTGCATTATTATTGCAAACAGTTGTTTGTGGGAAGTAAC
>JAANSP010000582.1:0-20088 GCA_036850745.1 Homidia socia | reverse complement strand
TCTACTTCAGCCTGTTGCAGTCAACGTTTTTGGAAAAACACGTAAAAAACATTATACATACTTCCTTGATTCTTTGTGTTGAAAAATTTAACTCCTATTCATATTCATGTTTCTGCGAAACAGTCTAAATGACAAAGCAAAAATATGTATTAGATAAATGTAAAAGGCATAAAAAGCATTTCCGATTCTTGGTACGGTTTGAATTTAATCAGTCGAGTTGTGGTTTTCTTAGCTAGTCAACTTGAATGAACTTTGAACTGTTTGCCATTTTAGCATTGGCTGTTGAGTAATACATATCCTAGCAAAGTAATCAAGGGGGATTTTCTTGAATCTGTTCATGGAATATAATCACAGTTTATCAAGTCCGCTATACATGTTACTGTGGAATGGCGGCATCTTAGAATAATAACGATAGCTGTGCCGGCACAGTAATTACCAAAGGTTTGTGAGCTCAGTGCTTGGTGCAATATTTTTACACAAAAAGGTAAAAAGTGAGCCAGTGTGGAAAAAGTGTGAGAAAATTATCATCATAATAATTTTTGACCAAAAATTGATCTCCTTACCTCTCTGTATACATTGCTTTTTATATTTTAGATCTATTATGATCACGCAAGCATTTGAAAAAAAAGAACTTTTGTATGCACAGGTTTGCAACTTTTGAAAACAAAAACAGGTTTCTTTTATGTAAACAAAAATAAATGGCAACAAAGAACATGCCTATTATCAGGTATCCAATATCACTGCTCTGTATATTATGCATGTGATTTTTACAAAGAAAGATAAATTTTTCGTCTCAAGTCAGCAGTCGTCAATTTTCTTCAATTCCTCAACTGTCAATCACGCATGTAAATTCTGAGAATTTTTCTTTTAGAGATTTTGACTGTACGCTTCTTGCTCGTTGCTCTTTCTCCTTCAATCATTTTATTTTGTTACGTCTTTTGTTACATTTTACCTGCCATTAAATAAGCATTACTATAGCATATCACAGGTGTATTTTCATTCCAACTCCATTACTCATCCAAGTTTAACCAATGCCGTCTGAATCATAAAGTTCCTAACTGTTCATTTTAGTCATTTAGCATCTTTCATTTCAGTTTCTAGTTGCACACTTGAAGGAGCAAACCACACATTAACCATTAAGAAAATATTTATATCAGCATTTTATTGCGTAAATTAAAATTTCCAGCCTCTGCGGTTTACTTTTGTTACACGACATAAGTGCATGGACGCGTCCAGCTATTCCAGATTTGGTTTTATTCGAGCCATTCATTACTTCTTGGTGACAATACAAGGCAGTTGCAGTGGTGCGGAGGAATGAGGAAGCGTTTAATTTATGAGAGTCAGTTTGCACCAGCAATCAATTTTTATTAACTTTATTATACAACAGCTATATACACACGGTTTAACAGCTCAATTTGCAGTCAAAAGCCAAGAAGCAGTGAGAGGGCAAGTACTGCACATGAACGCCAACTGTCTCTGACTTTTGTCATTTTGGAAAACCCAATGTGCTGAGTTTAAGTTGAGATTTGAGGAGTTCAGTGTTGAAATAATTTGTTGGTTGAAGGATGCAAATATAATTTAAGAGTTGCTGTTGGAGGAATGAGGAAGCGTTTAATTTATGAGAGTCAGTTTGCACCAGCAGTCAATTTTTATTAACTTTATTATACAACAGCTATATACACACGGTTTAACAACTCAATTTGCAGTCAAAAGCCAAGAAGCAGAGAGAGGGCAAGTAACTGCACACGAACGCCAACTGTCTCTGACTTTTGTCATTTTGGAAAACCCAAAGTGCTGAGTTTTAGTTGAGATTTGAGGAGTTCAGTGTTGAAATAGCTTGTTGGTTGAAGGGCTGTAAGAATAGTTTTGTCTGCTTGCATTTGTTTTTTTAACTGAAATGTGTACCACTTGGAAATATTCTTTGCTATGTCATTGTAGATTTATATCAGGATGTCTTTACCGACAATAGACAGTACAACTGTCGTTGACAATCTAACAACAGTTATTTGAGATTTAATTACACAGTACGCAACAAAAACGAAACTAGAATCGCAGACTTTGCATCCAAGTTTTGTTTAGCACAATTACAATATGCATACGTACAATGTATGTGCCTACATACCTCCTATTATAATTATGACACGCTTATTAGAAACGAGTATGTTGCATAAACATTGATAATAACATCAGTTGGTGAACAATAGTCATTAATTTTACGCTACATGAAACGACTGGATGAATTAAATAGCTAAAAAACTAGATTAAATAAGAGAATAGCGGAACATACTAATAATCTTTTGTCTTGTGCTCGGTGGCTAACTGCAAATTATTATTAGTAGCAATGTAGTAATGCGGAATAGTAGACACACAAAGTTTCATTCAAAATGGAAAAAACTAATTTCGGTTCACCATACTATGTTAGAAAAATAGTATGAAAAATATTATGTAATATAATAGTCACTTAATGTGTTAATGTTTTGTTATTTATTGCCTCATTGTTGTTTTTCAGAATAATGAAAAGTGGTATGGTGTGCTGTGACTTGTGACCGACCAGATCAGATCACTCTGATTCCTGAGCCTTTTTCCTGAGAGCAGAAAGAGAAACAAAGACTTTGCGTGATACGTTTTGTAAGAAGCAATTATTGAATGTGGAAAACTATGAAAACGTCAACGAGAGAATTATGTATGAAGAAATAGATTCCTTTATCAACAAGAAGCAGTTTCACTTAAGCTCTTGTCAAGGATAAGTTAAAGTGGTCTGGTACATGCCACCAGTTTGAAGACTCCGCTAATAGTTATTACAATTTCCACCAAAAATAATTAAGTAAAATATATAGTAAGTGTGTTGAACTGTTGAGTAGTTTTGGGCAAAAGTTGTGACAAAATGTAACTGAAAAAAATATTTTTTGTGCACGTTGTGAAATTGTGCATGCACTTTATTGAGGAGAAACTAGTGATTTTTTAAATAAAAATGTGCTCCATGCTTTTTAAAAATGATTTCAATTCTGAAAGAAAACGAAATGGGAAGTTTGTCTGAAAAACTTGTCAAGATTTCACAAGCCTTGTTGGCTTGGCTGGTGTTGGTGATCCTTTCACCTTTTTTACTATTTATCTTTGGATCCCTATTCATCTGGAAATATGGACTGCTTTGGATTCATTGTAAAGATTTTCAAGAGAAAGTTTATCAGATCGTTTGACGATTCTGAGGCGTTCTTTGCAGTTGATCGGTTTTGGGAAAACTCGCGATCCAGTTTGGGACTGATTGTGGAACTTGAGGGAAATATTAATGTAGATGTGGTTAGTGTTTATGTTTAATTTTTTTTCGTGTAATGTAATGAGAATTATTGAGTTGTTTAAAAAAAAAGTATTAATAATAATGATATTCTCTTATCCTTGTAGTTTCGTGACGAATTCCGCAAAAATATATTGGAATACCCCAATAATAACACTTCACAGCAGCAGCAGCAAAATGAGGATCCCTCTACAGTTGACACAAAGCCATTTGCAAAACTTATGCAAATTCCCTGTAACCTTCTTTGGCTATTATTTTTGGCAAAAGGCCAACTACTTTTTGATTCATGAGCATATCCGCCAAATCAATCAGCCAACAGACGAGCTTGCACTAAGAAAAGCTGTCGGCACTTTGATGACTTTACCTTTCCCCAACCGTAGACCTCTGTGGGAAATCCTTGTGTATTCCAATTACTTGGGGACGACCACAATAGGAAGGGGTACTACTTGTGGCAGTGTTCTCTTTATCCGAATACACAGATCCGTGACAAACTCCCAAGGTCTCATAAACATTTTCCGCCACATGCTCATGACGGAAAGTGAACGAGTCAACCTCATAGTCAAAAATATTCAACTGAGCAATCCTACTGCTCCTCCGATTGATTTACAAAAAAAGAAAGAAACAGAGGCGGAGGGAACTGAAAACAACAGGAGCTTCTTTGTCCATTCGCGTGACGTGATCCAGAGAAAGTTTACAAATCTAGTCTACCTTCCCCTCAGATCATTCCATTTTGCAAGGAGCATTATAAAATCCCCTGAAGGCATTGTCACTTGTGCGGAAGAGTCTCCCGAGAGTTCAAATGACTCGGCTTACTCTGGCTGGAGCCATCTCTCAGAAATCCTCATCTGGAAAACGTGTGCAACCCAATCCCCCAAGTTGTCACGTTCTGCAGTGGAACTCTCTCTGTTTCTCGAGGGGTTAACTAGTCGGGGTAGACGGCACAAGTGCCTCAACGTGCCAGAGGAAAAGGGGGTTCCTACACATCAGGGGAAATGCCAGACAAGTGTTCTTATTCCTCTTCATAACGTGCCACATAATCACACAGACACTGAGTTGCTTCCTAACGACAAGGACTTTTCATGTGTCAGGTGCCCTTGTATTGTCAGTAGCTGTTTGCAGGCTGGTGGAAACAAAGCAAACTTTTTGAAGACAATTCATTGCTTACTTGAAAACCCAAGGGTAGACCATTCAAAAATAGTCAAAATTTACATGAGGATGTTAGGCCTGCTGCCCAGACATTTGCTGAGATACCTTCTCATGAACTGCAAATGGGGAGCTGGTTTTTTCATATACGAGCAGTTTCAAATGGATATCCCTCGGGGACAAACGGATGTATCCCAGGTTGTTTGGTCAATACATTGTATCTCAAGTGGTGCCACTTGTGGGTCTCCAGTGGACGCACACGAGTAATAAAACAATATTCACTTGCCCATTTTTCTTTCACTTTTAAAATTTTCAAAATTTAATGACTACCAATGTTTTTTTTTGCTTTTTTAGTGGCGTCTGCTGCTTCTCTAAAATGGCAAGATAGGCCAAACGTAGTTATGAGCATAATTGCCAATCCCTCTATACTAGGATCTCTCTCACAAGGCAATCCTCAGGATCATTTAGAGAGGATCGTGAGGGGCCTTCCCGAGGAGCTGTTTTTTTTGCTTTTCTAGTGGCGTCTGCTGCTTCTTTAAAATGGCAAGATAGGCCAAACGTAGTTATGAGCATAATTGCCAATCCCTCTATACTAGGATCTCTCTCACAAGGCAATCCTCAGGATCATTTAGAGAGAATCGTGAGGGGTTTACCCGAGGAGCTTGAACGAATGGGGGATGACGAGGATCATGGATTTGTCAGCATTCCCATCTCATGAATATTATTCTTATATAAAAACTTGATGATGAGAAAGAGTGTTTTAGTCTCGTCGTAAATCCTACAAAGTGGATGTTTTTTTATAATTTTTACAATTTTCTCATTTTAAAATGAAAAGCAAAATAAAATGATAATAAAACAATGGAAAATAAAATGCTTTTGCAAGTATTCTTATCGAAATAGGTTTTTTGTGTATAAAAAGCACCCAATTTATTTTCAAAACACAACATTTTTAATAGAGAAAGTCAAAAGAAAACCATGTTTTTTATGACTCTGGGCGATTATTTCATACCTATTTACTAGTTACAAGAAATTCACTGATGCATTTTTGGGAATCTATTTGTTCTATCAACTATTATGTATACTTACTTATAATGACTTACAAAAATTTTTTCTACACAATTTTTACCCACTTTTCATATCAAATAACATATAGTACATACATAGTATATTGATACCCAAAAACGCCGCATGTACAGCATGATTCAGCGCACTTTGATTTTGCTCCTTGGAATTGGAACACGAAAAACACAAATATTCAACACCAAAAACGAGAACGACAATAATTAACTTACATAACAGTACACATTATTCTACTTAACAATTAGTATTTTCTCCTAAATGTCACTTAAAAAATGACAGTCTATTTACAAACAATAATTATTATTATACCCAACTTCAACTTTATTTTCAATGGAGGAAAGTAGTGCATAGCCTCGCTTTTTTACAAACACTTTTTTTCAAACACGTTGCTCTTTTCATGTGACAGTTTATGTACAAAATATTTACACATTTCATTTGGTTCTAACCAAATTACCTTTAATACGATTTATTAGGATTAATATTTACACAAGGACCAATAATAATAATTGTTAATATAACAATCATACTTAGGCTTCTTTTACTGTTAAAAAATTCTTCACGGCACAATACAATTTTAATTATTCCCGATTCTTGTTGTAGGTATATGTTTTGATAAGCCTCATCAATATCATCCTTTGTCATTTATTATATTTTAACGAATGACTTGTGTTTCTTTTTACAAAAAGACCAATACTTTGTAACGACAATGTAATAACGGTAGAAATATACATACGGCAAATGACGAACCATTGGCATTAATAATAAAAACCACTGTAAAATTTGTAGTTCTTCTTATTAATAGTATATTATTACTTTTATAACTATCACTATAATGGCGGCGGCAATCACTACAACTTTTACGATGATAATTAATATTATTTGTGTTAGTATTAGTAAATAAATATTACTGGTTTTTATATCGCAGCCATCACATCCACCAAGAAAATTACCCCACAAAAAATTAATGTGTGGAGAGGAACAGTAATTAATATAGTTGGTACTTTACACACTTACAATGTTTTTTACACACGCAATAATTATATGGACAAAACAGCAAAACTCTTGTAAATTTTCTCCACTTTTCCTCGTTATCTTGGTCAGCATAAAATGTTAAGTTTGCAGATTAAATCATCAGTGATTATTATTAATAGTAAAAATGCAATTTTGGTACGCTACCTACATTATTACATGACGTGACGATATTATATAAGGTTCGGTTAAAGCCGTGAAGCCATCTTAAGTGAAATTTATTATTATTACCTAAGTTTGATTTTTATTCTTTTGTTGATGCACCTTTTTCAGTTCTGCTACCCTCTACAATTAGTTTGATTTTATTATCTAGAAAAGTAAGTATTTTATGAGCAAGCACTGCTTGACAATTTTTAATCAGAGTTTACCTTTTTTGTCTTGTATTTTTTCTTTAAATTCTTATTCGCATTCAATTCAAAGAGCTTCACAATAATTTGCTACTCTACTATCATCATCAATTATATAAATTTCTTTCTTCTTGTATCAAAACTTTAAATTGTGTTATGTGTGAGACAGATACAAAAGGACTTTTTTATTTATTTATTTAACTAACTCATTTTTATTAGCAAATAACCTGTGTGGTAGTAGTATCAGTTTAGCAGCGGTTATCAATGTCAATGTATGGATACACGAACGTATTTTCGTTATTAATATATTTTTAAAAATGTTCTCCGGCACATGTAAAATCATAGACGATTTTTAAACGGTAAGAAGTATATAAGTAATTTTTATTTTTTTACTATCAGCGAGAACGTTCTACTACTACTACTAGTCATCATCATCATCATAAATATTGAATATTGACTGATCTAATTTTAAGTAAAATTTATTATTTGTATTTATATACATGAAACAGAAAATTGAAATGAAGAAGAAGAACGAAACGTGGGAACGACGATGAACAAATTATTAAAAATGCTAATTAATATAATATTCTTTACTATAAAGTTTTTTAACGTGTGTGTAGTAATATTGAATAATATATTGAAGGGAATTGATGTATTAAATAGTATTTTGTTATATAAATTTAAATGATAATTAATAGTAACAATTAAATTGTATATATGGAGGTACGTTCAGTCTCTTTATGAAATCATCATCATCGTTAGCGCAAATTAAATACATTATATAATATGTACGCATTATATAGTATTTTAAAAAGTAAATAATGTTTGACATAATAGTAGGTATGCATATTATAAGCAGGAAGAGTGAGTGAATACGATATTTATAATAATAATAATAATAATAAAAAGCAGTACTGAATTGAAAAACAAGACACAAGATTTTGGCGATTTGATTTGTTGACAAGTACAAGAAAAATAATTATTAACAAGACCATTTCTTATGATTCGATTCAAAATACTATTTTTATAGCGATAATAAGGAATCGAATAGATCTTTTTTAAGTTTTAGTAGCGGTATACATTTTTTTCTTTAATAAGAGATTAAAAGGCTATATTTTTCAGTTTTGCGAACATTAATGTTATTTTCCATCACTGATTTTCCATCAGTTGAAAAACATTTTCTTGTCCGTTCAATTTAGGGACTTTGGTTTTCAATAAGTTAAAGGATTATTATTATTATATTACCTATTTTTATCTACCCCAACATTTACTACGAAAACGGTGAATACGTGGACTTTTCTTGGTGAAAAATGTGAATAGGTTGATTTTCTCGATAAACTACATTTTTTATGTAATGGAGAAGCCTGCTTGCTGTAAAAATTCCTACTTACATACTTAAATGATAAATATTTTTATACAATGTCTTGAGCAACATCTTGTATCAATCATGAACCCCTTTAGGTAGGTAATTAACTGCTATCTAGTTATTATACAGGCTACACAGTACTCTTATACTTTTTTATATTCTTGACGACATCCACAAGTCTTAAATAACATTTTAGGCTTTCATCTTTGAAACAAGTTGGTTAGTTTTAGTAGTAGTACAGTAGCACAATATCGATAAGTTTAATTCATGTGGTAAAAAACGAGCTTTTAGTACGACAAAACTATTTTTGTTCATTAGGCATTTCAAAATTCGTCACTGATTTTTTATTTTTAAATCAACTTTTCGTAATAATTATTTTCTTCAATTCATTTATACATACTTTTATATTTCCAACACATGCATCTACCATCTTTTTAAATACTTACTATTTTCATTCAGCGTAAAAATTTGTAACAAGGATTTTATACGCTACACTACTGATTTTGTTTCCGGAAAAATTCAAAAATGCACTAAACAGCTATTAGCACGACTATAATACAATAACTAATAATAATAGCAGTAAATCTCTAATAAAATCATTACGTTATATATTGTTAACGTTTAGTTTTAATTATTAACTGTATAAGAGTGTAGGTAAATGAACTATGAACAGCTCAGTCCACAAACAATCATCACAACAATATTGATTACCTCTTTTTTTCCTAATAAAAATGACACCTATATATATATATTTGACCTCTATACCTATCGCACATTTATCTAGATATCTTATTATTATTATTATTGACGACAGTAAAAATCAAATGTAGCTCGCTGAGCGTACATGTTTTATAGCATTTACGTAATTATTATAACGTTTAGTTTTAATTATTAACTGTATAAGAGTGTAGGTAAATGAACTATGAACAGCTCAGTCCACAAACAATCATCACAACAATATTGATTACCTCTTTTTTCCTAATAAAAATGACACCTGTATATATATATATTTGACCTCTATACCTATCGCACATTTATCTAAATATCTTATTATTATTATTGACGACAGTAAAAATCAAATGTAGCTCGCTGAGCGTACATGTTTTATAACATTTACGTAATTATTATTATTTTACAATTATATTATATACCTACCCAGTAGTAATCAGTTTTAAATATAATAATTAAGGCAAGGCAGTATAGAATCGTATTTGCTAAATACACAATAATATATATCTTTAATTTTATAAATAGTATTAAGTTAATTTGTGATGACTAATTACTACTACTCCTTTTGCTCTAAATGACTTACTGACTACTAGTTTCCAGTGCCCAGAGAGAGATAATATTAATAATAACGCGTTGGCAGAGAATGGTAGCTTTTGCTATGATAAGCTACAGCTAAACTACGTATATAAAACTGTAGGTAAAGCTTAACGAGTAGTGTGTAGCTTTAACTGTAAACGAATGAAAAGTGGAACGTGGGTTTAGCTGTAGCTGAATTTCTCAAGCTACCAATCTCTGCGCGTAATTTTTTGATTTTCTTGGTAGCTCGTACATTTCAATTATTCTAAACAGTGGCCGATGAGGATGCAGGAGGAGTTGTGTAGCTTTTGCTATGATAAGCTACAGCTAAACTACGTATAAAAAACTGTAGAAGGTAAAGCTTACCGAGTAGTGTGTAGCTTTAACTGTAGCCGAATTAAAAATGGAACGTGTGTTTAGCTGAAGCTGAATTTCTCAAGCTACCAATCTCTGCGCGTAATTTTTTGATTTTCTTGGTAGCTCGTACATTTCAATTATTCTAAACAGTGGCCGATGAGGATGCAGGAGGAGTTGGACAGTTCGATGAAAATAGATTTTGTGTTTTAGTTGTGTTTGGTTGATCAGTAGGTGATAGGAATCTCCAAAGTCCCTTTCGGCAACCATCTAGCGTCATCTAAAGCTTCCAACAGGTCATTAGAGCGATTGAGAACTTCAGCGTTGAGACGATCCACATCAATGGGCAAGCTGTGTTCTGTTTTCAGTCAGTAGTCATCATTCATTCAGTGTATTGATTGTATTGTATGCTCTTAGGCCTTTGGTAAAATTAGAAAAAATCAAGACAAATGAGGATGTCAACATACAAAAAAAAGAAAAAGACGGATTTTGAGCGGACCTCTCTAAATTACCTAAGGACGCTCACATTCCCATTCGCTATTTCTCGACAAAAAGGGGAAAACTTAAAAAAAGCCCGAGAAATCAGAAGAAGAAAGAGAAACTAGAAATTGGGTGAATAATAATCAAGTGTTCTTCTACGCAATACAATGTCAACATTTGTTGTGACTGACTTATTTTTGAAAAAAAGTAAATAAATGTAGCAATAATATGTAAAGCATGCAACGAGAGTGCGACACAGAGAGAGAGAGAGAGAGAGAGAAAGAGAAAGAGAAAGAGGGTTTTTGCGATAAACGATACAATAATAAATTATAAACGAAAATCATTTATAGCAAAATCATACAGCAATAATAATAATCATTGAGACACATTCTTTTCAGTAAATGTACGAACAAAACTCACTTTAAAATACAACTGAAGCAATAACGTTTTTACCTCAAAAAAAAAACTACAGGAAATAAAAAAATAAGCTCGTAAAGAAGTTGATAGAAGAAGGAACCAAATTTACAAAAGGGTACATAAAATAAATATTATGTAAATGTTTTGGTAAGTTTGATTTATTTTTAATTATAATAGAATTGAACGTACACGAAATTGCCTCGTTCGGTTCGTCAAGAAATGTTGATGAGATTCCCTTGACAGGATCATCGACCTTCATCATATCCACCAATATGTAATGAGTGCAATGAATTAAGTAAAATGAAAATATAGGAGATTCTCGTACTTGTAGAATAGCAGAAAGTTAACTTTAGTAGTATTTACGCAGTAAATCTTTTTTTTACATTCTCACAAAGTTAAGCACAAGTGTTTAAATCACAATCTTACGTAAACCAGTCAAAAGGTTTGCTTGAAAAGAACAAGAAAAATAGAAAGATACACGATTAGCAACAATAATCTGCTGCATTGAACATTTTCTCAAACACACAAAGAATTAGTTTTTGAATGCATCTCAATGATTATTTTTCAGACTTTGAGAATTGACATAAAAGTATATACATATAGTTGACACTCCCTTCTTGTGGCCCCTCATGCATGCTTACAATAATATTACTCTTTTAAAATGTATAATTTTTTTTGAATGCATCTCAATGATTATTTTTCAGACTTTGAGAATCGACATAAAAGTAAATACATATAGTTGACACTCCCTTCTTGTGGCCCCTCATGCATGCTTACAATAATATTACTCTTTTAAAATGCAATTTTTAGTGGGGCCTACCTACAGACCATCTTTTTGAACTATACAAATATGGAAGAAACAACTACAATTTTTAAAATAGTTAACTACTACCACCACCATAATAAACAAAGAGCTAAATAGGCTACAACAATAGAGAAAAGAGGCTACACGTATAGACTAATTTTGAGTTGATAAAAAATGGCATCTTTTTTCAAGACTTACCGACAAGTTCGTATTCATCATCTTGCTGTTGACCTACATGCTGCGTGTGAGCCATCGGGATACCCATGGGTGTTGCAGCAGGATAAGCTGCAGGCATCATTGGGGGCTGTTGAGGCGCAGGCTGTTGCTGAGCATAGCTATACGTGGGATCATAGTAATTTCCGTAGTTCTGCCACGCAGCGTAGTTTTGCCAGTACTGTTCGTAGTACTGGTTGTAATCCTGTTGCGTTGTGGCAGCAGGTTGTGCTTGACCACTCCTGAAAAATTCATTTTCAAAAATTTAATTCCACTTGTAATGAAGATTTTCTTGCGAAATTCGAATCATGAAATGATATAAAATGTACTATCACTCACCACATTGCTTGTACTGCAGCCATGGCCTGGCCTTGAAGTGGATTACTTGTCTTCTGTGCCTCCAGCACGATTAATTGCGATACTAACCCTAAGTGCTTTGCTACCGATACCCTTAAACCCATTCATTTGAATCAGCGCATCCTTTTGTTCATCTTCATCCGCAAATCGAACAAATCCGTAACCTTTGCTAAAACCATTAGCGTCTAATATAACTAAGGAATCAAAAAAATACACAAGGTGTAGAGTTTAGAATGCTTATCAATAAGAATTATAAGTTCTTAGGCAGGAGTAGAACTAGTTGCAAGAGTTGACTCACCTTTCGCAAGTCTAACTGAAGGATACCGGGACGCAAAGCCCTTATAGAGAGTGTAGTCATCTACATCAGGACTAAGGTCGCCAATCCATAACGAGTAGTCCTTTTCCATAGCCTGTTTACCTCCCAGCGATGTATGGTTCAATCGAAACTTGACAGGTGGTTGCGAATTTGGTACCATTTTGTTATTCAACTTGTGCATTGCTGTTAGCGCAGAAAAGTCATCTGGAAATCTACATAAAAAATAAAATTACATTCCTTTTTAGTTTTTCAAAGCTTTAATTAATTAGAAAGCAATAGTAAATGAACTAAAACAATATGATGAACATACTGAACAAAACAGTAACCAGCCGGTTCACCAGTAAACTTGTTCTTCATCATCTTCACTCCTGAAATAACTTCTCCCATTTGATTGAACGCACCTCTGATGAAATTTTCATCCATGTACGGCTCCAGCTGGAAAAACAGAAAACAATTAAAGTTAACACCAGAAAAATCTTTACCACAAACTAAAAATAATACGTTTACACTGATTTATAGAAACAAACATACCGAGCCCATCCACAATACGCCGGCCTGCGCCATTTCTGCAATTATACCGGCTTCTACGAAACTAAATCCAACTACCAACCTAGATTCCTAACAAACTCGTCTAGAATTCGCTTGATTTTGACTTTTTGCTTCAAAGATCTGAAAAATAAACATTTAAATATTAATTTTCCTTCTATTCAACACCGAACCAAATGTACCACTACTAGTGCCCCTTAGTTCCACGATAATCTTATCAGTAGCACTTCTTGCACCAGTTCAAAATCAAATTGTTTTACATCTTATTCATGACTGAACGTTTTTACTCAAATTATCTCATTATTATTTTTAAATAACCTAATAGTGGCAATAATATTTTAATCAATATAACACAGCAGTAGTGTACTTTCCCCGTACTGTACTACAGAACATACGTGTGTCAAGCCCAATCACTTCAAAATTACCTTTTAACACTAATTAATTAGTTTTTGTTATCTTATTAATTCTCCGCCTGCTGCTTCTGATTAGCTGTTGTTTCTGCCACCACCATTAACTTTGTACCCCAATTTAAAATGATTATTATTACTTCTTGGTACTCCACCACCAACTTTGCTTTTAATTTAACTAACCTGCTGCTTCTTTCAGCTAATGGCTAAAGCTATCACCACCACCACCACCACTATATATCCACAGTGTTGCTTGATGTGCTGCTGTTGCTGTTGGCTTATCAAAATATTTTGTGTGACGACGATACTGCTGATAATATACTCCTCTCCTTCTCCACTACTAATTACTCATCCTCCAACTGACGACGAGAAAATAGCAAACAACAAACAAAAAATATATTATTATTATCTAAAGCTATCACCACCACCACCACTATATATCCACAGTGTTGCTTGATGTGCTGTTGATGTTGGCTTATCAAAATATTTTGTGTGACGACGATACTGCTGATAATATACTCCTCTCCTTCTCTATTACTAATTACTCATCCTCCAACTGACGACGAGAAAATAGCAAACAACAAACAAAAAATATATTATTATTAACTCTACAACAACTAACTAGCACGGTAGTTAGTTATAGTTTTTTAGCCAGAGAGAAAAATATTTTTTATTGAATGAATGATAGCAGGAACATGAGAGAAGGTTGAGTTGATGACGACGATGACTGCACTTGTGTACTTTTTTGATTCATTAATTTTTCACAATTCAGAGAAATCTGGTTGCTTTTTATGACGATGGGTAGAGCTAAAAGAGCTGAGCTGCTGCTGCTGAGAATGACCGTGCCATGCCATGCATGCTTTACTCACTCTCCATTTCTTATCCGTAAACGGTATCAGAGATTGTGCGTGACAAGGCCTGCTGGCTATTAGCAGGACGTTAATAGGTTGACTCACACGTAAACAATGAAGCGCCGCAGTACGTGCTACAGTTGACATTGCCTGCCTGCTAGTGTATACTGATGCGGGGAAAAGAGTACTTTTTTCTCTTGCCACCACACACACCACCATACCACTTTACGTTACAATACTACAACGACGGGACCAAACCACAACGTGGCAGAATACCTGCTGAGCGGCCGCAAATACCCAAAATATGTGGCAACGATAACTAATTTCTGATAGTGCAGTCTGAAAGAGCGTACTTTTTTACGTAGGACACAATTGTTTTGGTGAGGTTATTCAAACGAACGAAACGACCATACCATGTCCTGTACATTGGCATGCATGCATGATGATGATGATGGCTTTAGAGAATTGGAATATTTTGGCCGTGCATAAAAATGTACGGAGCGGCATGCAACTTTTATACAGGCAGGACAAGAAGAGCACCGTCATCGACATACGGACAGACACATCGCAAAAGAAGTATTGGCAGGCAGCAGAACTAGCAGAAGCAGCGACGAAAAGAAGTTTTTACACTTTTACAGGGTCGTTTTTACGTTTTTTTCTTCTTCGTATGTCTCTGTTTTGTGTAAGCAGAGCATTTGACCGTACATGCAGTAGTGGAGTATAGTTAGTTATAGTTATAGTAAAGTAGTAGTAGCAACTTAGCAAGTATGAAATATCAAGAGGAAAATGATCATGATCATCATCAGTCATCACACATCATTATATAGCTATTTTTTAAACAGCAATATTACTACTTTTACTTTTTATTGCTGTATTAGTAGAGTAGTACTTGTGCTCTGCTAATAAAGCGTTTTTTGGCATAAAGGTGGTAGAGGAGAGAAAAAGAAAGAAAGATGCTTGTTGTTTGGTTCGGTTTGGTTTTGGTTTGCATGTCTGCCTGCTGCAGGTTCTAAACTTCTTTAGAAAGAAAGGAGTGGAGTGGTTGGCTCAACATCGCTGGATCTTCCAATTTTTTTAAAACGTATCCTGCGTGTGTACTATTCTCTGCTGCTGCTACTACTACTACTAACTGCAGAAAATCGCAATGATGATCATAGACGGTGGATCCCCGCCAGGCTGCCGAATGCCAAATACCCCCTCCAGGCTGCCAATTCTAGGCTGCCAAATGCCCCCTCTGGGCTGCCAATTCCAGGATGCTATTTCTAGACTGCCAAATGCCCCCTCTGGGCTTTCCAGGCTGCCAAATGTCCCCCCTGGGCTGCCAGTTTGCGTAAGCTTCCCTTTAATGGCTTAATGTATTAGGTTATGATGACTTTAAGCTAGGTTCGGTTAGGTTAGGTTCAAAGCATATAGGCTTACATCCTCAATGGGCAGCCCATACACCCTTGGAAGCCTAGAAATGGCAGCCCAGAGGGGGCATTTGGCAGCCCAGAGGGGGTATTCGGCAGCCTGGAGGGGGGGTACCATCATAGACCTTAGGTATGCGTATGCTGTGGCTATGTATTAAAAAAGTTCAAGAAGAGCTAAAAAGCTTCTTTTTAACAATTTTGTCGGTGTGTAAATAGTAAATATGTATGTATTTGAGTACGCAATACAATAGAAGACATTCAGTAGCTTTTTATGGATCACTGGCAGATTTTGCAATGCAATACATCATCATCATCATGCTGCTGATGAAAATGTATGAAAAAGTTAATGATGAAAAATAATTAAAAAGTGTCCGCAATGAGGTTTGCATGAAATGCAGATTTTTTGGAGTGGCAAAACATGATATGATGTAAATGTAAAGGATAAAAACGCAAGTTGTGCATGATGATGATAATTTTTGATGAAGGTTGGTGTTGGTTGGATTGGATGGATAAGTGTAAAGTCTGCTGAACATACAACATAGAGCTGACGTGCACTCATTTTCGTTGTGCGTGACTAGTATGATGTGTAAGTTTAAGCAAAGTTAGATGATAGATCGGCTTGCTTAAACTTTAGGTACGTTTTATAGGTGGGTTCTCCTCTTTGCCAGTACTGAACTGGAACGTTTTTGTGGAAATAAATGTACATATAGCTGTTCTGAGTAAATACTTACAGACAGAGAAGAAGTAGAAAGGGAGTATTGTACCATGCATGTTGTGTGGTATGAGTAAGACCGACCCAAGTGAATTTGACTGTGAAACCATAATGAACATGGAAGTTGGAGCATGGTGATATCATCATTGCTTTTAAAGTTTGGATATATGCATGTATGTAACGCATATTGTACCATGTTGTGTGGGTAAGACCGACCCAAGTGAATTTGACTGTGAAACCATAATGAACATGGAAGTTGGAGCATGGTGATATCATCATTGCTTTTAAAGTTTGGATATATGCATGTATGTAACGCAAGCCAGCTTATATAAAATTATAAAATGACATGTAATAATATTACCTATATAGTTTTGCTAGAGACGACTTGCTGCTGCTACGCTATAAGATTGGCTGGTCTTCTTACGGAGGGATTATAATAATAGAAGTATGGTTGGTTGGGTATATTATATTATTATAACCGTGGCTGCAAGCCGCACAGTGAATAAGAAATCTGAAATGACATGGAGCAAAAATGAACAAACAAGTCTCTCTCTACCACTCTATAATATAATTGTAACCATAAGCTTACCAGCTTGAATTTTAGCATCTTTTTATTGCTAGAGTTGTGAAATAAAAGATTTGGGTACACCACCAGACAGACAGAAAAAATGAACAATGTTCATAGGTGGGTAGGTACAGCAGCAATGCGGCTAGAGAACAAGGACGGACGATTATGATAAAAAGCCAGACCTTTGTGGCTTGGCTTATTATTACTATTATTATTGCATATTTAGCTTTATTTTTCGAGGTGTCACCACGAGGGAAGGTGCAAAGATGAAGTACATTTTCCTTTGATTCCAGTTTCAATAACTGACAATAAGATGAGTGATGCTTCAAAATAATAATTTTTAAAAATAAATAGCCTAAAGATATTTTTATTATTGAAATCAAAGCATTTTTTCTGTATGCATATTTAACTATTAAACTAGTAATAAGAATTTGTGGAGACGGTATTATTTCCTGTCAATCAAGGCAGGATGCATCCAGCTCCATTTTTGCTTTCTCCACAGCGTCAGCTTGTATCTTGTCCATTTTCTCCATTGTGAATGACTTTAGGGGAAGTAATTTTGGCTTGCAAAGAACAAACGTGAAACTGTCTTCACAGTGCAGATAACCTTTTCGTGGCAGAACCTCCCGAATCGACTGTTTTGACGAGGATGAATTTGCAGATCCTCCTGATGAGGTTGCTGATGTAGAAAATTTACCAGTTGACATTTTCGTCCACCAAGGTATTTATAGGAGAAAGCTTTTAAAGTCAGTCTGGGTGGACAAGAAAAACAAATTGTTTTGAAAGATTTTTTTAGCTTTTTTAAATGATCTTTATAATTAACGAACCTACCTTGCACATTGAAGAGTGTTTTATAATTTCCGTTTTTGTCAAATTGAATGGAAGACGATGATGATACTTTTAAACTTAAGTTATGGGAATATTAAAGAGGAAAACGCATGTGCTTTTTTGAACAAAAATTATGAAACAACATTTTCCAACAAATTTCTGTGTATTACTCATGTAAATTGTACTACTAAACTACTACACAGAGAAGATAGTGCGGTTTATTTTGTAGATTCCCGTGTGGTTAGTATCGGTTTGTTGTGTTTTCCTTTGCTTTCACTACCGTTTCCGTTGTTAGGTTGGCAGTTCACATTTGCAATGGAGGGAAAGTACATTGATGGCAGAACACTTGCCGTTTTTCAATAGGTTAGAATCCAACGCAAGTGGTTCATCATAGAGTATATGCCTATATGAGTTTCTTTGTCTCAACTCAAATGAAACAGTTTTGTTGAAAGAGAATTCAATATGATTCCAGATTGCAGTTTGATAGTTTTGTCAGAAAATATTGCATGATTCAACTATAGGAAATGAAAAAGTCGATTTAATGCACCTGAAATACAATAAAATGCGGAAAGTCCCGAAATAGGATGCCTGGAACTACCTTATTTGAAATTAGAACAAGTTATTCCGCTACAATATATGCAATAAACCTACTGACCTAGAATATATATAGCTAGAATCTATAAATGAAAAGAATACAAAGATATTATATCATTTATTTGAAATTAGAACAAGTTATTCCGCTACAATATATGCAAATGCAATAAACCTACTGACCTAGAATTTATATAGCTAAAATCTATAAATGAAAAGAATACGAAGATATTATATCATGTCATCATTACGTGAGTAATGAGTCAATGAGTACATTACATTGTCCCATTGAACTTGAACTCCCGTTATGATATCCTTTATTATAGGCAAGTAAACTGGAGCTCAGCAGATTCATCCTTGAAAAGGGATGAGCTATTTTTGAGAATCTATCTATACCACGTTCTACTTCTCTCTGAACTGATTTTGAAGATTTACAAAGCAAAGATTGGTATTATCAATGTACCCCTTTCTGAAGATGTATATGTACAAATGTTTCTTGGTGGTTGTAAAATAGGTCCTACAGTTTTGGAACCTACTTGAGAACTGCAGGTCTACAAAGTATATAAACTAGAAGGAAATTGGTAGTAATCATCAGTTCCTTCCTCGTAGCTTCATAGTGAGAATCAAGAATTTGTTTGTTTATCTTGAAATTAACTTGTTTGAAACTAATCTTTTGGGGCGAAGCGATCTCTTCATCATGGCAAGAAAGTTTGTCTTTGTTGGTGTTCTTTACCTTGCAAGTGTTGCTGCTGCGGGAGGTAAGCATTTTTAGTAATTTTTAAATACACCTAAAAAGAAACGTGAAGACAGAAGCGTGTTCAGAAAAGAATATGTTCCAACATTTTTTTAAAATTTTTCCCATTTTCAGTTCTCGAAAATCGCAACAACGAAGAAACCAAAGCAAAAGAACCAGAGAAGAAGCCGAACATTGTCAGGGACTACGTCTGCCTCCGAGATGGAGAGTTGTGCCACCCTCAACACAACCACAACCGAGGACTTTACGTATCCTGTTCAAATGGAGTAGCCTGGGAGCAAACGTGCCCGAGATGTAGTTATCATCCCATCAACTGTCCCACCAGAACTCTTTGGTTCGACGGTGATAAAATGTGAATGGGCCAGCCCCAAGTTGGCCAGTATGCCTTGCGTTGACAAATTCCCTCAAATTAATTTCCATCAGAAGGAGGGCGAGGAAAACATTCCGTCTGAGCAAGAAGCCATCCAGAGTCCTTCTTACAGTGAGGCCAATGCTGCTGGTCCTACCTACTTTAAGTCACCAAAGTTAGGGGACGAAGATTTGAACAAGGAATCAGCCGTCAAAGAGGAAAAGGTCGAAGCCAACAGTGTCAGCCAAGAGAAGGAAGTCACCGTTCCTGCTAAAGAGGATGACCCCAAAGGAAAAGTTGACTCCTCCAACAACAAAATTAAGCGGAAACACTTGAAGTTGGCTGAAGAGGAAGATTCAGACGTCTCCGCATTCCGCTCTGACGACGATCTCTTTGGCGGGGGCAGGATTATCCGACTAAATGAACCTGTATATACCCTTGTCAAGAACCCAGATGGTTCTGGACAGCAGGTGCTTATGCGAATTTCCCAACCTTTTGTCTTGGAGGATTCAGCCCGCGCCATCCTTCCTAGTCTGAATATCATCAATTCATCTTCTGACAAGGAATAA
>JAANSP010000581.1:0-20116 GCA_036850745.1 Homidia socia | reverse complement strand
GAAAAAACGTAGATGGAACCGCGTAGCGTAAGGGATGTAAAGAGGGTGGTACAGGCAAAAAAGTTCGGAATGATCGTATTTTCAAGTTGGCTACACAACACGTTAAAACAACGAATCTGTAAAAATCGGCACCTTATATGTTTTTGCCACAACTTGCTGCGTGTGCTGTTTAAATTTCTCAGTCGTTGTGGCAAATACGTCCCCGGTAAGTGCGATATCCTTGCGAGAAAATCTCAGTGAGAAAAGCCACCATCTATTTTCAAAAATGAAGCAACAAAAATGCTCTTTGCAAAAATTTGCAGATGCTAACTTAAACTGGAGGTCATACCCTACCTTGTAGCTACTTCTGTATTCATTTTTTTGTTTTTACTGCAAGAAGATAATATATATGTTTCTTGCCGTTTATTAGAATTTTCTTCGTAAAAAATTTGTTAGTGTGCAGAATAAATGTTGGAATATTTTGCCCTGCTTTTATTTTCATTCATTTGTGCTGCTACAAATTCCATACTTATTTTTTACTTTCCGTGGCACCTACTACCTACAGACAAAGGAACTGGAGTACATATTATGTATTAAGACAGCTCCTTTGCCTATTTTATGCGCCAACAGTCAACACCCTTAAAACCCAATAGGTAAGGTATAATCCTACAGAAAACAACTTTCACCTTGACTGCTAAAATGTAAATTTATGAATTCAGTCAGACTACGCAGTCATCTTTAAATAAATATTATGTTAATATATAAATATTGATTAGAATAATTATAATATAATTTAATAGTATAGTTACACGGCTGCAGAATTTGGTGAACTACCCGAACTACCGTACCGAATTTCTAGAAGAAACCTTTAAAATCTCGATGAGCCTCCTTGAAAGAAACTGACACTGAAGCCCGACGCATTTTATTTAGCTCAGGTGTCTATCTATACTGACTTACTGACTGAGGCACGCACACAAAACTGACGTTACTTTTACATTTTACAAAAAGTGAACATAGAAACAAGAACGACGCGGTTAGCTTAAAAGCAGCTTTCATTGCGACTCTCAAAGTGTCTATAATATAACAGCATAGCACCACTACCGCAACCGCACACACACTATACTACATAATATTAGATTAGTCAGTCAGTACGTTTATGCAGTTCTCTGCCTCGGTTCTTCTACAAGACAGAGGATTGTTTGTTGATGTTTTCTTCGAATTAATTAATAGGGATCAGCAAGTTAATTGTTGATGGATAAAAATCAAGATTATTTCTAAAGGTATACTTGGAAACATTTTAATTGGAAATAGTGACAAGAGAACAGGACCAGTGACATTTGAAACTGTGACAGTGTAACTACAATCATAATTTGTCAACATGCCGCGTGTAATGATAAAAGGAGGTGTCTGGAGGAACACCGAGGTCAGTTAGCATCATCATCATCAACAGTTTTATTAAAGTTGAAATTTAATTTGGATTAATGAATGATGTAAAAAAAATTTATTGTAGGATGAAATTCTTAAAGCGGCGGTGATGAAATATGGGAAAAATCAGTGGTCTCGTATTGCGTCTTTGCTTCATCGAAAATCAGCTAAACAGTGCAAGGCTAGATGGTTTGAATGGTTGGATCCTTCTATTAAGAAAACAGAATGGAGTCGAGAGGAAGACGAAAAGTTACTTCATTTGGCCAAGTTGATGCCTACACAGTGGAGAACCATAGCTCCAATTATTGGAAGGACTGCAGCGCAGTGCTTGGAACGCTATGAATACCTTTTGTAAGTGATTAGTGTTTAGAGTTTTTCCTTGTAAAAATTTACCTTTGGGGGGGCTGACAAAAACATGTCCAAAATAATATTGTGTCACTGTAAATGTACCTTTCAGGGATCAAGCTCAGAAGAAGGAGGAAGGGGATGAGGCAACAGAAGATCCCAGAAAGCTAAAACCAGGGGAAATCGATCCAAATCCTGAAACTAAACCTGCACGTCCTGATCCAAAGGATATGGATGAAGATGGTAAGTTGGTTTATTATTATGGTTGCCTAATTTATGTGTAGCAGAAAACTCATTGGAACTTTATAACAATGTGTTATCAATTGCTGTGCAGAATTGGAAATGTTGTCAGAAGCCAGGGCTCGGTTGGCAAATACGCAAGGTAAAAAGGCGAAACGGAAAGCAAGAGAAAAACAACTGGAAGAGGCTAGGCGTTTAGCAGCTCTACAAAAGCGAAGGGAGTTGCGAATGGCTGGTATTGACGTAAAACAGAAACGTTCTAAGAAACGCCAGATTGACTACAACAGAGAGATTCCGTTTGAAAAGACTCCAGCCTCAGGCTTTTATGACACGTCTAGTGAACTTTTTGATGCCACGGATCCAAATTTTGCACGACTTAGGCAACAACAGCTTGATGGAGAATTACGAAAAGAGAAGGAAGAGGTGAGGAAAACTTTCATTGTATTGTTTTAATGTAATGCTATAAATTGATTTACGGAGTTTTTATTAAAATATTTTTTTCATGTAATTTTAGCGTGATCGGAAAAAGGACAAAGACAAGATGAAACAACGGAAGGAAAATGACATGCCACTTACAATGATGAATGACGAGCCGCAAAGGAAGAGAAGTAAACTTGTGTTACCTGAGCCACAAATTTCAGATATTGAACTAGAACAAGTGGTTAAGTTAGGACGGGCATCTGAAGCTGCTAAAGAAGCCGCAAGTGAATCGGGCACACGAGCCTCTCAGACACTTTTAAGTGATTATTCATTGACTAATTCACAGACAGTTCTCCGTACACCGAGAACACCTGCACCAGCAACTGATAAAATCTTGCAAGTACGTCTATAGAAGCCAATCATGTTGTTAATTTAATGAGTTTCTAGGTAATCGTCGTTGATTTTTATCTCAGTTCAAAGTTTATGATGGAGTTTTTTTCTTTGTAGGAAGCCCAAAATATTATGGCGTTAACAAATGTAGAAACACCACTGAAGGGTGGCTTGAACACACCTTTGGTTGACACGGATTTCAGTGGAATGTTGCCAAAAAGTGATATCGCTCCAACTCCCAATACAGTTCTGGCTACTCCATTTAGGACACCTGGTGGAACACAGACAGATAACACACCGTTCCGGGCAACTCCAAAGGTGGGAAAAACTCCCGGTGGTACTGTTGCTGCTACACCTGTGCGTGACAAGTTAAGTATAAACGAGGAGAAGGAAGCAGCAACTGGTTTTGGAATTAAACAACATAAGGAGGTATAAATGTGTCTAATTGTATGTAATTTTAAAACATGTAGTAAGTATAAACGACTTGGTAATGTTCTGTCTTTGTTCAAAATATAAATATAGCTCGTCAAGGATCTTAAAGATCAATTGCAAACTCTCCCTACACCAAAAAACGACTATGAAATCTTTGTTCCAGAGGATGATTTGAAGGAAGGTGATGAAGCTGGCGGGGATAAGTCATCGAGGCCTGAAGATAAAGAGGATATTGAAAAGCGCGACGAAGCCGAAAAGAAGAAACGGCGAATGGAAGAATTCAAAAAACTCTGCAAGGCAGTGCAACGGGATTTACCGCGACCATTGGATGTTAATATGACTATACTGCGTCCACCTGGTATGGATCAATTGACGGATTTGCAAAAGGTAGTTTTTTTTGGATGTTATCTACTTTCAGCAAATTAAGTAATTTGTATTTATTTATTTCAAATTCATAAAAAAAAGTTTTAAAAGTGACTACTTCTTTCTTACTCTGCGAATTGTTTAGGCTGAAGAACTCATAAAGAAAGAAATGGTGCTGATGCTGCATCACGATGCAATAGTAGCTCCGGCGGAAAATCAAGTTGTCTCTAAAAAAGGACTCACTTCGATTCATAACCAAAATCAGCATTTGGCATACTTGGAAAAACATCATTACGATGAAGTGACACCAGAAGAAATGGAACAGGTATCTCAACTAACGATTTGTGTACTTTGCATGGAAGAATGTAATATACATACGTATGTATATTACATTCTTCCATGTGTACTTTTATAGAAATTCGTATTACAAAAAAGTAAATAACTATGTAATATCGCTTTTAAACTTTCAATTAATCAGGCTCGTGAGCTTATGCAAGAAGAAATGCAAACAGTGAAGAAAGGAATGGCTCATGGTGACATTCCACTTCATGTTTACACACAGGTTTGGGAGGAGTGTTTGTCACAGGTAAGCATAATATTATTTTTTTTAAAAAAATTTTCTCGTATCCTAGCATTGATTTTAACAAAAACTGTGACTCATCATTATTTATGTATTTTAAACACTAAAAGTAGTATAACTTACAGGCCATTTATTGAATTTCCTCCAGGTACTGTTCCTTCCTGGCCAGAACCGTTACACAAGAGCATCCCTAGCAACTAAAAAAGATCGCTTAGAATCCATGGAGAAGAAATTGGAAGTCAACAGAAACCACATGACAAAGGAGGCAAAGCGTGCGGCAAAAATAGAAAAGAAACTAAAAATACTTACTGGCGGTTATCAGATGAGATCACAGGCACTCTTGAAACAATTTCAAGATGTTAGCGATCAAATTGAAAAAAGTAATATGGAGAAAGCTACATTTGAATTTTTAAGAGACATGGAACAAGTAGCCATCCCTCGACGAGTACAGGTACACAGTATTCGTAGAAAAACGTTGAAGCATTACTCGCTGCTTAACCAACTTCATTTCGTTTTTTTTTCCTAGGGACTGAAAGAAGATGTCGACCGTCAAAAGGAAAGGGAGAAAGAACTGCAGAGCAGGTTTGCAGATTTACATGTCCGACTAAGCGATTATGACTCTAATTTACCAGCAGGAATCTTCCAGTAATATACAGAAACAATAAGTTTATCGTGTGTATGGGATCGGGCCGATCCGATCGGTTTATTGTAAGGTGTTTGGCCACTAAAAAGGCTTAAGTGTGCATGTGTTTCAAATTATGAAACAGTCGTATAGAATATTTAGAGCAAAATACTGAACTATCGTTTTTTCTTTGTTAAGTTATTACATTTTTTTCATCAGAGAACACTTTCTAAAATTGAAATGATACAGAGAAAAGTTATATGTAATATATTATGTTGTTTAAATTCAGACGTTAGTTATTCTGTAAAGCTTAATTGAGCACGCGCAACTTACTTTATTTTAGAATTTTAATTAATGTAATAAATTTCTGAAAAGATAAAAACCGGATGGAAAATAGTATGTTCGTTATAAGCATTCTCGTTAAGCTGATAAGTAGTCCAACTATGATCAGCAATAATAAAAATTCTTCAATGTAACTGTGGGTTTGTGTTTTTTACTCGAATTACGTTCCTCATGACGTATTTTTAAACAAGCATAGAACCGTAATGAAAGTCGCCCCCTCGTTGCCTTGCAATCCTCCAAAAAGCCAGGTTGGGCGTGTCATGCTCACAGAAGGAAAATACCATGTTGCGACCAAGCATTTCATTCATCTTGCTCATCTCTTTTTGTTTTGTTTTACTGCACGATATGGTATGCACTGACACCTGCGCCATTTTTTAACTACACTAATTTAATTTCATCAGAGGAACTGTGGATACTTGTATTGCAGTGCATGTGCCCTCACCAATTCAACACAAGTTATTAACAGCAGTTACATACAGCAGAAAGATTGGCAAAGGAAAAAGCCTCTGATTAATATGATTTCCATCCTAAATGTTTACCCCAGTTCAGCCAAGCTGATAAAGGGAAGTAGAGTGATGGTCGCTTAGGTATTTTTATGTGGAAGGAATGTGACGTGAATAAAAGCTGAAATGAGCGGAAGTATGGGAGTATCAATAATATAGTGTAATGATACCTGGCCAAAACGAACTCTTGTAACTGTTTTGTGCTGGTATAAAAATATTCAGTAAGGTATTTCGGTGTATTTACTAGTGCCAAGTTAGCACTGCTAACTAAACTAGGGATGCACCTTGCAGCTTATTACTACTTTGTATCCCTATTCCACCACAATCGTTCTATAAAAATACACGAACGTCAAGCAGTTCGTTTGATTAGTTATTATTGCTTTGTCACTCTACATGATATTTTGATGATGATACACAGTTACACACAACAACACAAATCCAAACTACTATAAACCAAGTACCTATGTTATTATAATTATTACCACTACTATTCGATTGGGGTGTGCAAGCATGCATGCATCCTTTCATTCCGTGATAATGGTGATCATCAATGTCGTCATGGGGCCTCACGGAGCTTACCCAAACCACGCCGTCGGATGAAAGTTGGTCATTCATTAAAAAATGCACGTTGCTTAGCAATACAGTTATTTATGTAGATTGAGTAGAGCATGTAAAATACTGCTTTTTTTGCTTTTTTTAATATAAAAAGGAACAAAAAATGAACTTTCTAATTTTAAATGGAATATTTATTAAATATACTAAAAATATTTAATACTTTTTATGCCTGTTTTCTCTCGGCGAATCGTAATTCTCATCATTTTGGACTTGAATAAATGGGAATGTCATATTATTATGTGGCTATATACTTTTTTCAACCCTTTTGTTTTTATAAGAAAATGCTATTTAACGACTGTTGTAAGAAGGATGAATCAAAGAATAAAGCTAATATAGGTATGCACTGATCAATCACCATAAATGACCAGTTACAGTATTTATCCTGCGTTGTATTTATTTAGGATTCTTGTCCATTTCGATTGCAAAGTTGGATCGGGTGATGACTTTTTGTAACAAAGAGCTCGTTCCACTCGAGTGCTACATGATATATGATAGAAGTAGAAGTCATATAGTCATACCAGTACTTGCAATTATAGCTTTTTGATGGCATGCACGTAGAGAAAAAATGTATCACAGGGGAAAAATCCAGCTTTTCTGGTCATTCACAAGTGTGACGCAATAATTTGGACTTTTTGAAAAGAGGGAGAGGGTGGCATTTTAAGCATAAATGTTAGTTTCCATTTTAATTTAGCCCGTTGTTGTTCATGCATGATGCTGGTGGGATGAGGATGAGTAGAATTAAATATTTTTATGTGTACAAGTGGAAAAGAGGAAGTAGGGACCGACAACATAACATTTAACACTACGACACGGACGGATATGTTTTGTGATCCTGTAAAAAGTTTCATTTTATTGAATTGTTTGCTGTTTTTATGTGATCTTGCTCATTGTATGAAGCAATTCATAAAATCACAGAATAAGTGGGTTTTTGTTGGTAGAAACGTAGGCACGCATTGGATGCCAACAACAATCTTTTTTGTCCTTGTTGAATGACTGTCCAGTTGGCTGGCGACGATGATATGTATTCCGTTGGTTGGCAATGGTGTGCAACTCATCATCATCAGAGAGAGTTCAGTTCCCCCATAAAAATCACGATAATCCTATGATACATTCCTCTCAAATAAAGTTTTAAAAAACTACCAAACTTTTTTGTCATCACAGAATCTTCATTAAATACACGATATTTATCATTCACTGAACAACGGCGGTGTAGTCTGTTTCCGTCACGTTTCTCTGTCTGTCTGTATGTTCATATGCAATGCAACTGGTATTTCACAAGAATAAAAGGCTCACTGAGCATATCCAAACGATTTAGTTTGTGGTGCACCTTTCTTTTTTGTAATAATCATACTGGCAAAAATATTTGCTGGATTATAGGGTACAACAACAATATGGCTGCTTTGCATGCGACAAAATGGGGAAAAATTGACCAATTGCTCAGCAGAGTAGAATGTATTGTTGTCTGATGGTTTTTTGTTGCTTTAAAATCAAACCCGAATTCGTTAAATCACTTCCAGTCACATTATGGTTTCCTTACTGAACGTATGTGATCAAAAAACTGCTTACTGCGATGGGAAAATTATAACCACTAACTATGAACATACAAGGACAATGTACCTGTCTTAAGGTGAAACGAAAGATTTTTTGTGAAAGTATGGATTATCATAAATTATTCTCTTAATTACAATATTACGGTTGTACAGTATTTTGCTATATCCAATTAGTACATTTGTATGAGGATTTGAATCGTTTTTAGTTAACGTAATTTCATATTTTTTGTTCAGTGGAAGTGTATTGGTACGAGTGCTCTTAACGGAGATTCTTTGGTTTTAACTTATAAGCCATTTCAAATTTGTCGTCCATTGTTGTTCATCATTTAATGATGATCATTATGTATTTATTTTGTTACACATTTTGTTACCAGTCCCCCGGTTTTCGTGGACCTCATCTGCAATTCAGTGAAGGTAAGTCTACATTTTGATAACCTTTTATCCTTTGTTTTCTGATAACGAAAAAATCTTAAATATGGCTGGGAAGAAGAAATCATGTTTTATTAAGGAAGTTTACAATTTTTCATTTTTGGTAATAAGTGTGACCTGAATTCGTTTAGGTACCCTTTGATTAGGCACGTCTTAAGATTTTTACACGGTAAATAAAACCCGTTATTTTCGTTTTATTAACAATTCCAACTTTTCTTTTGAGTAGGCTATGAAAGGATGATAAAATACGGATATTGTTTATTTCCATACATAATCAAAAAGTGTTTTTCTTTCCCTTTTCGTTTCCATGAAAAATATCAATCTTTTCCATACACACATGCTGATCTAATAAATATGGGTGCTTATTTTCTTGATCAAAAGAAGAAGAAAAGAGTCTTATTGTAGTAAACATTTCCTTTAACAACGCCGTTAACTAACCAAGTATTATGGCTTCTGTGATTTCGTCGGGATTTCGGGAAGAAAAACATTTTATTTTTTCATTTTCTTTGTAAGCTTTGTAACTAATGAATAGGGGGAAATCAGAAATAAGAAAACAAAGTTAGCGAGTTTTTATGGCAATATGTATTGTTGTTGTAAAGTCTAGAAATTGGAAGCCCTTTACCGTGCTGTTAGCTAACCACTAACCATAAGTAGTACAGATGACTTGAAGTCTCATTAGGAAATTGGACGAAAATGATTTCTTCAGTGCCTCCACGTGTCATTTTAACTTTGTATTCAAGAGGTTGTCTGTGTCTGGCTGCTACTTGTGAACCCGTTCTTACCAGTTTACTCTCTCCAAAGAATATGATTATGGTCTTCACAAATAATATACTCTCTTTTGCAAAAATGCTGTAAACACGTTTCCTGAGAGCTTTTCCATAAGCACATTCATTAACTTTAACGAGAAGATTCAAGCATCTAATTTGCGTTTCCTTTACTTAAACGACGACAATTTTCTGTAGAATTTGATAATATTTTTGTGGAAAAAGTTTCATTTTGAAATTGCTAAAGTACTTGGGAGTCATTTAGTATGCTAAACCTGTGCTATTATGAAAATAGGCTCTTTTTAGAGTGTATGTAGCATAATCTGTACATTGTATGTTTTGTATGTACTACATACCATCTTCATGCCTCATCAACACTAGAGACAGTTTGCTATAAAAACTGAAATTAGTATTACAATGCTGCTTAATGCCTTTTTTGTGTGATTGCAAAGTATCTCAGAGTTTGATTAGGTATATGGAAAATAATAACAACAAATAACCATTCGTATGTTTCAATCATCTTGCATGACTGCCACTTTCATCCTCTCTAGCTGAACAGGCCAGAATCCAATAAAAACAAATCGATTCAGTAATAAATATAATTTTGGTAGAAAGGGATGCAAAGTTGACGTGACTCCGACGATGATCAGGACTATGAAAATAATAATAACCCCAGCAAGATAAAGCATAGCGAAGTAACAAAGTGAAAGTTTCACTGTGAAATATTACGTTTTAATTACCGTATTTTGTATTTAGCATTCAATTGATATGATGCACGCAATTTAAAAATTTGAAAGCTACAACAGTTAAGACGCAATTACTTTATCAGAATTTGAAAATTCTATCGTTTCAAGTTACCCCATTGACGGACGGATAAAAACAGCTTTAAGCTAATAAGTTACTTTCTCACTTTCTAATGTCGCCACATGGAGATGAAGTACGTGTTGATACAATGACAATAGTGCCATGGTTTTTACTTTTTATTTCACTTCTATTTTTGTCCCAATATTTTTCTCAAGCGTTTCTCCTTTTCTTTGTATTATTGGATGGATCGAAGCTTAGTGCTGCTTACATTATTCCTTCCGTTATCTAAGTAAAATCATGAGGATGCGAATGCTGAAAAGTTAGTAAATAAAACATGATATAAATGTTTCGTATTTTTTCGCAGGTCAAAAAATGTCCTCCTTATATTGAATTAAGTGTTGTATAGCACACTTTTATGGTTGCTTTTCACCATTTGTGGTCCTGATATTTCTCTTTAAGATGCATGTTGTTCTGCTGCAATCTCGTTTTTGCAGTTATAGTTTTTTCATATCTTTCAATTTCTCATCTCGTCGCTTTCTACTTGCATTTTCTACTTTCATATTTGTACGTGAACCCCTGCATCTACACGTAATATTATAAATTATGATGTTTTCTTTTCCCATAAAACCATAATTCTATTTCATTTTTTTGAACATTCGTTCCATCTGAAAATTTACTTTTCTCTCTTGTTATTTAGACTGACAAAACAAAAGATTTACAGTATTCTATGTAATATTTTTGGTATTTCTGGCGTGCATGCAGTACAAAAAATAGCAACTTTCTCGTTTATTTCATTTATTAAACATGTATCTAGGAATTGTGGATATGCTGACAGGCCTCATCTTATTATTCATTGATAATAAACTTGAATACCTTTCCATCTTTTACATTCAGCAACGTCCTCATTCTTAAAGCAAAATGCCTTCAGGCCACCTTGCTCTCAGTGATTGTCAGTTAGGTATTTTTACTGTTTAAATTTGTGTAGTATTATTATCGTTTTTCTAGTGGTGGATCCATTCACTTGCCATGCTTCTGAAAGATTTTTCTTCAATTTTTTTGGAAATCCAATGCTAACATGTTCGCCTTTTATGAAAAAGACGAAAAACGAATCATGATGGAATCTCATATAGCATCAATCAATTGGCATTCCGTTCATTCGCCGTATGTAACAAATTCCTACCTTCTTGTGTGAAAGTTTGACATTTGACAACATATAAAACACGAGTGGGTTGAGAAATGGAAACAGCACAATTTCAGGAATGCAGTTGAATAAAGGTTGTAAGACAGAGCCAATCAGCCGTATATATGCTGTCAGAAGTCAAGATTTTTATGACAGTTGCTTTTACTGGTTGACTGACATGAACTGAAAACAGTACAACGTCGACAGGCACTATTTTTATTATTACATGTCGTCACAACAACAATAAAAGTAAGTTGAAATGGTTCCAAAGTGGTTTGTTTCAGAAACTTTGTGCCGTTGGGGGAACGTGAACAGTCTATTTGCATTTTGCTGATGTTCAAGCAAAGTTATTTTTTATGTCAACGGAATGGTAGATTACTAACTACACTTTCTCATTTGGCCAAATAATTTTTTTATGAAATGTTCATGGCTTATAACTAGTTATAACATGGTTTCTATTAGATGCTGGGCTAGGCTATTCGTTTAATTTGCATCTATTTTCACAGGTATGCTAACCCAGTTAAATTAGGACACGTCGTATTTACTAGAATAAACTAAAGGGAAACATGAGAAACACATTAGTGTTAGTTCACTCAAAGCAGCAGATGCAACATTTGACTCGGTACTTGTGGCAGTTGCGACATGAATAGACACTCTCGGTAGTCTTGGTGCAATAAGCAAAGAAAGACAAAGCACCCCTAATGATGAAAATGGGGGAATGAGATGCGAATACTACGAAGGAGACTTGAACAGGTTGAAAAAATGTGACAATGGATTTTGCTCCATTATAAAACCTTAATTTTGCAGTAATTTTGCATTTAACAATTACAATAAAACTAGGTAATAATGCAAGTTTTTACAGATATCGAATTGAGAAAGTTTTTTTATGGGCATTAAGAAAACTACATTATTGATGCATTTTTTCTCCTAAACATGCTTTTGTTTCTAGTCTCGTAGTAAGGTTGCCTTTTTTATTTTTAATTTACATGTAAGGAGTCCATAAATTTCATAAATCATAAATTCAGACATTATGACATCTTGGTCGCCCTCTAGTTAATACTTTTAAACAGAATAAGTTATCAGCAAAATTTGCCGGTGGCATCGTCGCTTTTTTGTTCTGTCATTTTTCCACTTTCGATGTTTTTTGTTCTCAAACAACAGGAAATTGGCTTGCGACAAGAACATGATGCTAAGTAAGATGATGTTTGCCTTTTGTAATAAAATGTTGGCATAATTAAAAAAGCTCATCTTGTATTGGAGATGGAGTACAAATTTGAAGAGATTCTTTACATAAGTCCAAATGGCAAAATGACAATAGTCATAAATAGTAGACCATGCAGAGACGGCATCTCGATAAGTTTATGCTAACAAAAAATCTGATGAAAAGAAAATCTTCTCTAAAGATCAACATCGGTGATAATACCTTTTTTCTCCATTTCTAACAACTGTATGTTAGTGTCACTGGGAGCTTACAGCAATTTCAATCTCACTTCACTCACTTTTCTTACTTTTTTGTATCCATTTGCCATATTAATCCGCTTGCTTCAAATTTCCATGTAAAGTCTCATCCCACGTTTCCCTACAAATCGTAGTAAATGGATTTACATGGGGTTTCAGAAAATGTTAAACAAAGAATCATACGAAGAAAAGGAAATCCTTTCTAGCAACGCAAGTCCTCCAAGTGCGGATATACCTACAGCATGACATGCCAATAATAGATTTTTCTGCCATTATCCGTCTTGCAAATCAGTCAGCTCATCTATATTTTATAGGATGATGAGTTGAAGCTGAAAGGAAAAATGCATAACGAAGAGGGAAGCGAAGTAAGCGAGCAGAGGATAAAGTCATGCAGAAGGTGAAAACACCGGATGAATTTTGGTTTTAACCCTTTTATTTCTTATTTCCTTCTTGTTTCACGTCCGTGCAAGTGTGTTGTCAAATTTGTCAACCATGTAATATACATTACGGATCTGATGTGAAAGTGTTTTGCCAGCTACGGTGGAATATTAGGCCTTCCGTTTAGGACAAGTAATGTGTACATATTTTAGTTAAAGTGCGTAGAAACACAAGAGCCACATTGGAAATACAAACCGAAGAATAGGAAAAGACAAAAATAATAAGCTGTACAGAGTGAAGCATCAAGAGACTGAGTGATTTTTTCCATCCTATTTCTCGAGTGTGTTGTTGATGTCGACTGTCGGTAGCATGAAAATATTTGATGTACTTTTCAATGGTTTCTTATTCCATCCCCTCCGACGTCACCACTGAAAGAGTTTCAGTGTACAAATACACGCAATTTATTGTATCCTTTGTTTATTGTCAAGCATTTTAAAGTCTAATATTTTAATGTTTTTCATTATTCGTTTCAAAATTGTGCATGTCTAAAAATGATGGAACTTCATATTCTAAAGTTAATAGAAAATGGAATTAATGAAATTTTTTATTTTCCATTTATTCAAAATCAAATGGTATTTGAAAATATAAAATTCCACACGCACATGCATAGTTCCATGTACAATAATTTTGTTACTTCTTGCACAAAGGTCACGACATGTATAACACCGACAATCAACTCAATGGTTGAAATAATGTATACAAAAATACATTGGTATTTATGCTGTTAATGCTTTTTTCATAAATTTCGGTGAAAAAGGGGAAGATCCAGACAAGAAAAGCATTTTAAAAACGTATTATTAACAATCATCGTATGCTACACTTTTCGTTCTTAACATGATTCTGAATCTGAATACCTTGTTAGTATATGTGTGTCTACATTTTAGTAGTTTACTGGACAGTTCTCTTTGAAGTAGCAACGACGGAAGTTTTGAAAATTTATCCCACTAACAAGCTCTTTGAAGAGGTATTTATTTATTTATTTATTTATGGTAAGTAGATTCCAATAAGAGATGTGCTTATTGAATTTAGAAAATTCAATGAAACTTAATATTGCTTTCCATGACAAGGGGATTGACAACTTTTGAGATTACTTCATGGTTAACAAGTTACCTGGAATTATTTTGTTTGCAAATCGTAGAAATATTGCTTAGAAAATTTGTAAAGAGGTTGTCAACCCAACAACTAGTCTACCATTCGAATAAAAACCATCATGCTTATTTTTTCGAAAAACTTATTGTTAAACAGGGATAACATATCCTCTTCTCATTTATGACTTATTTGAAGTCCTAAGGGAGAAAAACTAGTCATTAATACTTTTTCCATTTTCAAGATTTTGTGAAATGTGTCTAGTCTCACTTCTTGGAACAAAAATCAAATGAAAAAGTATCAGTCAAATGTTTTTGTTGCATAAATTCCCTATTCTTAATATTATGATAAATGATCATCATGAAGATTCAGTTACTAAAAGTTGTTTACAGTTGTGTCATAATTATACGAGAAAGTGAAAAAAGTTACATGAGGTTGCTTCATAAGTCATATTACTTGCAACCTCATCTCAGCAACATTATTAAAGTTTTGAGAATCTACATACATGGTAGGCCCAAGGAAGATGAATTAGAATCCTAATGTGCACACATAGGATTGAAATTGTTAGTAATGCTCAAAAATGCTTCAATAATTGTTATTTCATTCCTATTAGGACAAGTGTCGCAATTGAACCAAGCAATTCTTATGATTTTTTTCAATCACCTCCAAAGAACGACTAAATAAGTTTCCTTAATATTACAACAAGATTAATAAATAAAACTGGAATGACAAAGAATTTTACATGACTTTTCTTCATTTATCAATATAGTTTGCAAAAGGAAGGATTTTTTATATTTTGTTGCAACCTAAAACTGGGCATTAATGAGCTACATTATTTCCTCAGCTAAATGACAAACCTTTTATCCAGAAACATAATCTTTGCTAGGATAGACATGTTTATTAATAATTTCGGACAATAGAGAAAGCATGCAGAAATTATGTTCCAATTAATTGTGAGTATTGTACCCGCTCTAAATGAAAGGAGCGAATAAACCATAGGTATAAATCATTCTAGTCTATTATTATCGCTTACACCACAAAAGATAAGTAATGCAGAGAAATTCTGTGTGTTCANGTGAGTATTGTACCCGCTCTAAATGAAAGGAGCGAATAAACCATATAATCATTCTAGTCTATTATTATCGCTTACACCACAAAAGATAAGTAACGCAGAGAAATTCTGTGTGTTCACAACAAAAAACGATGAATAGTGAATCTTCTTTGCGGAACGCGTACTTAAATGCCTCACTGAAAGAGAGTGTAAATAGAAGCTAAAAGGAAAGTAAAATAGCTAGACCCTTTCCTGGCTCTATCGTATGTGCTTTATAAGAAAACTAAATCATTATTTCATGCTACAATGTATGAAGAAGACTGATGAAACAGAACAAGTATCGAATTCTTTATTCTACTCAAATATGGTTCTGCATTATTATCACAGTAAAATCCTGAATTTTTATGTACCAAAGAAGTCATTTGAAAATTTACTATAATATTGTTCTCAATTCAAGAACGTTTTCTTATTTAATGTAAAATCCACTGTACTTGTTTCAGGTATAGAGTATGCTTAATATATATGCTAAAAATACGTAATTGTGGGTTGTCACCCACAGCTCATTGATGTTGCCAAATGTTCTGAATGCAAGCAACAAATGATGTTGATGTTACTGTGAAAATTTTTTCATGGATAGAACGACTAGTAAAACTGGGGAAAATGAACTGTAAAATACACTGCAACATTCTCCCTCAAAGCACACTAACCATCACACTTTTGCAATAACAATAATTATTATCATCTTTTATTGACTTGTCGAATGATCTTTATGGGCTGTTATGGATACCCCTTGTTCAAATAAAAGTATATGCGTACAAAGGTGTACATGTAACTACACTCTGTTTAGTACTGCTGCTGTTTTTGTTTTGTCCTCATGCCTACATAAAAATACACGCTCAATGCAATTTATAATAATAATGAGAGATGAAGAAAGCAAAAATGAAAGTAATAGACTTTCTTTCTTTCTTTTTTAAAAAAAACATTGCTTTCTGCCGTTGCTTGTATCTTTTCATTTTTCTCCTGCGCCTTGACGAAAAAAGAGAGACGAAAAAATGGAGAAAAGGCAAGAAACATACAAAGAAGAAGAAGAAGAAGGATACGGTGTGTTTACACAGCCAGCAAGTAGAGAAAGGAGAAAGAGTCTCTTTTTATAATGTTCCCCAAATCTTAGCTGGTGGTAGTCTTTCACTTGCACGTAGTCGTCATCGTCATCATAATATTGCCGCTGTATATAATATTATCAAGTGTGGATGCAATAATAACCAAGGGATGAGAATGAGGCATCACCACCAGCAGCAGGAGCTCCTTTTTATTCGGTCTCCTCTGTGCTTACCTATAGTTCTCTCTTCCCGCATTTATTTTTCCATCTATTCACCTCTCCCTCTATATTCTTTTTCCTCCTGTTGCTTGTTCAAACACCTTTTTCCTTCCTCGTTTTTATTCTTTTGCTTTTCCCCAATAACGCCGCAACCGCATACACAGACCAACCGACACTTTTATTTTTCTTTTCTCATCTCATCATCATCCTCGTCGGTTTCCATCCTTGTGTTTTCTTTTGTATCAAAAATCTTTGCCATTGCCACTACCACCACCACTAGAAGTACTGTTTTCTTTTGTATCAAAATCTTTGCCATTGCCACTACCACCACCACTAGAAGTACTGCCGCTACCACAAGCCATAAGAAAAATATTACATGTGGTTGTCGTACGTACATCATTTACTCTATATGTTTCTCTCACCCTAAGTCTTGGAAAGACCACACAACGTGTCGTCAGGATCTTTGCGTTTACCAAGACCTGCAAAAAATCGAGGTTAGTTTTGTAAATCCCTTCTCTTTGTATGTGTCCCCAACAGGCAGAGTTTCATAGCAAGTAGTGTAATAATATTTGTAGTATTTTTTAGTATCCAATGGTAACCGATGTACACATTTCTTGTGCACCTAGCTATATTAATACATATTTTCGTTTAGTACAACGCAGTATTTTTTTGCATATAAAAATGCCTCACGTATCTACGAATGTACATTGTCTCCTTTAAAAGAGAAAGTGGATTGGCTACATTTTACTGTGTTTGCTGTTATATTAAGGATCTACGCACAAAAATGATGGGAAAACTCTCAATCAAGCCGCACACATGATTTGTTTGTTTAATGCTTAACATGAAATCAAAGTTTCTCACGGTTTCGATTCCAGGGATTGAGACTAGAGGTAGTAAAAGTGGAATAAGGATGATGATGGAGAAGGGATGACAAGGAGTGAGGAATTTTTAATAGAATTATGTATTTCATGTCTACATACTTTTCTTAACACCCACTGGAATATTGAATTATTCAGTTTTGCAAATGGATGATTGTGCGTCGGAGTATAGAATACTTGTGGGATTTTTAAAGTGGCAGTTTCCATATACTTTCTTTCATTTACTTTGTCTGTTAAAAGCATCAAGATCAAGTAATGCAAAAAAAAAGATTGGTAAGTTTTTAAGGTGAAAAAAGGGGAGAAAGTTATCGATTGAGTGAAACCACTACGTACATACATTTTTTGTATGTTCATAAAACATTTGATAAAAGTACACAAGTTTCTTGTAGTCCAGGTATTTTTTACTATTGCTTCAGTTACCATTATTCTGTTCTGGTCGTTTCCTTTTTTGGTTGGGTTTTTTGTGCTCAAAGTTTACTTTTAAAGTAAGAAACCGGCCTTGCTGAAATGGTATATGGAATATGTACGATAAAAGTAATATGCATATACATGCCTGTCTTTTTGACTTTTTGGGCTCAAAGTTTACTTTTAAAGTAAGAAACCGGCCTTGCTGAAATGGTATATGGAATATGTACGATAAAAGTAATATGCATATACATGCCTGTCTTTTTGACGACGCATAATACACAATAGCAACAAGACGAGGAGGAAGAAAAGGTGGATGATGATGATCGTGTGATTCTTTCTGGCGTATAGATAGTAGGGTGTATGTGTGTTCCGTTTCTCCCTTTTTTCCTCTCGTCATTTCAATATCTCTCTAGCTTCTTTTCACAAGCTCCTTCCACTTGCACAAGCAACATCTCCACAAGGAAAGGTAGATGAATCAGGCTTACTGGTTTTGTGTGTCTCTCATCTTGTATCGAAGTCAGTTACTATAGTAGTGGCCATGGCAATGCCAACTTGGTATTATATCAAATGAAATCTATCAACACGGCTGTATGAAAGTAGGAGAACTGACGTAAATACATTTAAGTTTTGAACGAGTATTCCGCTTTTTCAATAATTATAAATTAATGGCACATTCCTTTTTTGTCACAATGTGTTCCGTTAAAATTTTTAGCTGCGTGAAAAAACCCTGGCAAAATAATGAGACAAACGGATGGATAAATGAACCAAAGATTTATTTTTCCTAGAATCGTTACTGTATCGAGGCTTTTTTTAGATATGCACAAAAGGTATTACACTAGTTGCTGCAGCAGCAACAGCTTCTCTGTCTCTCTCTCATCCTGTCACAACCACATCCGGACTTTTTTCCCTACTTTTTTTCTACCATTCTTCGTCTTCTTTTGACGGGATATTATGTTTACACACTCAATTTGTTGCAGCTTTAGATTGGAGTTGGGACAATAGTAATGTACCTGTAGCAAGTGACTGAGCGCATAATGCGAGTGGATGTTACGATGAGGTATCAACCTGACTTGTAGCAATAATTGCGTGCAAGTAGGTAGTAGTTGTGGTAGTGAGACTAGCTCAAGCTGAAGTGGAGTTTTTTGGTTAGGGGAAAGAAAAGGCATTTTTTGGAGTGATGTACGCTTGCTACACTTGAAGACTTTTAGAAATGCGTATTTTCCCCTTCAGCTTTCTGTTTCGTTTATTCTCCTCTTCCTCGGTCTGTTTAAAAAATATAAAAATTGAAAGCATGGACTTGGATAGTTTATAACCACCAATCATGGCACCATATAGTGGTTAGCTCTACATGGATTCCGAAAATCCGCATTTGCTTGCTTTTTTTGAATAATGAAGATAAAAAAGCGCAAATTTTCAGCATCATCGTGAATAAAATTTGCTAATGAATGCCCATATTTTTATACAGTATGATAATCTTTTTTTATTTAATTTTGAAGAATTTTTGTCGCTTTATTTTTTTGCCTGTGTATTTCCCACAAAGGAGGTGATATGTTTTGTTCACTAATACGTACCTCCTAACCACAATGTATAATTACCTAATCCCACTTTATGTGCCCTGTGCGAATTTTTTACAGCCACTAACCACCCCGCATTTCGGCTCTAGGTTAGGCTACCTACTACATTTACCTTTCTTCTACTATGAAATTCAAAACTCCGTCATTAACTGCACTTAGCGTAAGTACGGGAATAACAATTTAAAATAAGTAGAGTGGCAATGTAGTTCACATTACAGAAGCATGTACATGGATTGTGTTATAATATAAGTATATATACACATCCCCTCTTTATAAAACACTTTCTTTCGTCTCTATTTTCAAAAAGATTACCGTTATTGTTCTTTGGTGATTTTCTCTTCTTTATATTTCTTGCAGACATATGGATGTTTCCAGAAAAGTAAAGTCTTACCGAGATGAATAGATTGTGAATCTGAAATGCTATTTAGTATGAGTGTTATATGAAACAGCTCTTTTCATAATAATATTTGCATTATTATTATTATTATTAATATTATCAAGTAGCGAACGCCATTTAGTTGCTTTATCATGCTTTATGTGAAAGCATTTGTCGGTCCGTCAGCAAGATATCCCAAAAACCGCTTTTCCAGTTCTTTATTCGCCAATACACTATTTGATATCGACTCTGTTGTTTTCGACCTAGGTAATTTAACATTAATCTAGATACTAAAATTTTGTATATTACATGGCTTTCGCTACGTTGGTACATAAATTATTTGGTTTATTATCATTGCTATCATTTGATTGTATTTTTTCTGGAGGATTGGAGATCCTCGCTCGCAGATCCATTCTCGACGAAAATGTTTACAAAAGGGAAAACTTGGCCGGGCACAGGTGTTCCTTTTTTCAAAGGCTTAAGCAAAAGTGTATACTCGCCAGAGTTACAGCAAACTGGAGTGAAATGAGTGGAGTTATTTGGGCA
>JAANSP010000580.1:0-20120 GCA_036850745.1 Homidia socia | reverse complement strand
ACCATATTTTACTCCAAATTGCGTTCCTCATTATCATTTAATTGAATTTTATTCTAAAGAAATGAACTATTCAGGTATTTTCAAAGGTTGGATTTCTCTTTTATGATGTTTCAGAGAAGAGGAGTGACACGCAAATGCATGTCACTTGAAGGGATTTGTAAACTGGTACAAAAGAAGCTAAATACAATTGAGGTGCTGAAAGATGATTTTCGTTTCAATTCCGTTTTGACATTTTTACTTTTGTTTTTTGTGCACATACTATGTAATAATGTAATAATAATGTAATAATAATGATGTAATAATCAAAATATTTTACACCACTTTTTGTATGTTAAGCTTGTTCACATTTTGCAATTTTTATCATCGACAATCAATGACACAGTGAGCTTTACACTGGCATCATCAGCCAGAAGCTAAATATTGTATAAATTGCATAAACTTTTCACGAACGTTTTTCTATGATATGGATATAATAATATCTTTTCCGGTTGTTGAATCCATATGATAAGAGGATAATGTATGGATTTGGATGCTTCGTGTTCATAAGTCATGTAACATTTATTTCTATTGCGCGTGTGGGAAGACTTAGAATGCTGACCATGAAGTGAAAAAAGTGAAATTTCATGTTTCGTACATAGAACCTCGCGATTTTTCACAGAAAGCACCGACTCTGATGCCCGTAGGTGAAAAAAAATGCGGAAATGTTAGGGGATGTTATGTTGAAAAGCAGAGTGTGCTATGTCCTACTATTTTGAAATTATGTGCAAATGAAGTCTGGCCATTTTGAAAGAAAAGTCCCTCGTAAGTCATGTAACATTTATTTCTATTTATGAAGCAGCATAAATTCAAGCCAGTAAGAGCAGACGCTATCAGACTGCCCTATAAGGTGCGATCAACAAAGTTGCATCCACCTAAATTTTTATGAATCCGTCAGTGTATCTCCAGTTCAAGTGATTCTTGGGATCTAGTGTATATTGCAGTTNTTAAGTATTTCAATGACAAGGTTTCTTCTTACCTTCCAGGATGGAAGCGTTATGCCTTGAGTTGAGTCCCCAGTGAGATTTGCGGTGGTGCTGGTAGCCCCATAGTTTTGAGTATGGCCACTTAAAATCTTTTGAGCGTACGAGCTCCCGGCCTGATATGCTGAGCAGCTAAGCTTCATCTTTTCGCCCCCTGTAAAAAAATCAAAAAATGGATAGCAGGAAATCTTGGTGATTTGGAATTTTAGATTTAAAAAAACCTTCAAGCAAAATGGCAAAATAAAAAGTGAGGTTTGAATGACATGTTTGACGTTGTTTAATAAATAAATAAACAACAAGTGAAAACAGTATTTTTTTCTATGTAAATTGTACATGCATTACATAAACCACTAAGGAATTGAATGTCTATATATTTCATTTCTTTATAAAGCACTTGATAACAATAAAAGTACTACAATTTACCATTTTTATGATAAAATAGAACTATGATAAAGGGCCAACCGACCCTGTATATTTTCTTATGGTGTTGTTTCCGGCGAACAAAGGTAATGCTCTAGGATTCGGTTTCTACTTGGTGAAATGCATCAATGAAACTGTAAAATATATTTGTCGTGGCTAAAAATATAATGTTAGTTTAAGCAAAAAAAGCAAGAAAAAAAGCATGTACACGTGCATGTGAGCACAACATTGATTCCTTCCCAGATACAATGGCCAAGTTAAAGGATAAACTTTTTTATTGTCATGAGTTGAATTTACAAGTTTTCACTGGATATCGTACTAATAGTAGCATAGGATTCCACAGAAACGTTGAATAAAAAAGTCTTTCCATTGAAAAAAACACATGACCCTAAAAGAATCAACACGGGTATTTTTAAAGTGTAGCGCAGTAAATACGAACGTGCGAAGAATTGATAGATGTGCAATGCGCTCTTCCGCGTATCAAAATAGCAATGAAAACAACCGGTGTAGATATGTATATTAAGCATTTTTGTACAAAAAATATAAAAACCATCATCACAATCCCGCTATAACAGTATCATCACAAGAATACCCAACTTTAATTGAGAAGTCTCTCATACATTATTATTGTTATCATCATCATTGTGAAACAGGGACAAATCTAGGTACATTAGTTATTGTTATACCAAAGCTCACGCTTAATCGAAGAGCATATAATTTCTTGGCTAATCTGCAAAAAAAGAATTCAAGTCTGACTTTGCTTGTGTGCTTAGTGTTGAGTTGTTGAGCACACGAGCAGATTCATTTTTTTTGCGTTCTCCATTTTTCTCTCGATCGCAGACAGAGCGGAATTAAGGTTCGCTTTGCCAAAACTACTGCTAATTGCATGCTTAACACACAGCTGCAAACTGTTGTTTCATGTGGCGCATACAAACTATTCCAAATCACGGATATTCATGCGACCATAAAAATAAAATGGTTGACTTGATATTGAAAAGGAATAATATATTATGTGACATTGTACAATGTTTATACATGTAGTAGCCCCAGCTAATTCTTACAATGTATGTGAAGAGCTTGGTTATTTGCAGCTTTAGACGAGAAAGCTGCAAGCATTCCTAGCCAAATGATTTTGTATAAATAAACACCTTGCTTTTATCCTCAAGAAAAAAAGTTCTATTGTTACACTTGGCCTCACTGTTTTGGTTTTTTTTCCTTTATCATTAATATATTTTAGAATGACAATCATTACTTTTATTCTATTTTATTTATTAGGTATATATAAACTTATTATTACTAGACCTATTGGCCCTTTTGCTTTGCTCTGTAATTAGAGAAGCGTTCCATGTGGTTGGAACTAGTTAACAAAGCCTGCTAAAAAGGCCATTGCATTCTCTACTGTCTCAGCAGAATACACTAGGTGAACTGCTGCGGAAACATAAATAATAAATAATATTATGTTTTGCATGCATTTTTAGTCTATATTCTTTCTTTTGTTTTCCTTTTCTCCTTGTCCTCGCCTTTTTTGACTTTGGGAGGAATGAGGAAGCTCATTCTTTCTCTTCGCAAAAGTATTGTTATTATCAGCAGTTGTATTTGTATACGATAAATGCAAAAGAGCACAATGACAGTCTCAGCAGAGGGATTTCTCCTCCCAAAACAATGTTCGCAACCAAGAATCATTATTATCATCATTATCCTCCATTACACACGCACATAAGTCTGTTTTAAAAGAGAACCACTCCTTCCCCGTGTGCAATTCATTATTACACAGAAAAGAAAGGAACATCTGTGAAAGAGGTGTAGATTAAAAAAAGTAAAAGTCTTATATTGTGCATCTACCTATGTATAATTATTTTTTCTAAGGCAATCAAATGGAACAAGCAAAAGTTTGTAGACGTGTTGGTTTGTGTGCTCTCTTCTAATCTACATATATCCAAATGCTGTGTGCATACATGTGTTTGTTCTATTGATATTGATGATGCTTGCTTGTCTGCTATTATCACTTTCGTTGTCTCATTTCCTTTCGACGTGCATTTTTTATCCTTTTTTCATTCTCTCGATATAGGCAAAGGAATGGAGTGGGCCGAGGTGGTTAGTTAATATTTTTCCTACGCAGAGAGATGAAGAGAGCGAGAGAGTTGGATTGGTCCTCAGAGAATGCTTATTTTCGACTTTCACATTTCATTTTATTCTTATCATCGTCATCCTCCTCCACTTTTTTTCTGATTCTAGAGGCAGTCTAGTAAAATATCCACAACTGGGATTTGGGGAAAACGAACACTTTTCCCCATACAATACAACACACACAAGTCAGTCGACTTTGAAAAAAAGAGCGAGACCTTGCATGATTATGATGATGTTAAATGTACGACTTTGCGAGTGTGTGTGTGATGCGTTTATTTGTTAAAAAGAAATACGTAGGCAAAAAAGTCAAAGAATATAAGATAAAGATGCTGCTCTCAGCTGGGAAAAAGTAAAAAATGATGAAGGAAATGGTAGATGAGTTCCTTTTCTTTAAAAAAATTACATAAAAATATATAGATGGTTTTGTGATTTGCTTGCTAAAATGCTTAGGTGGTTTTTTCCTACGGTAAATACATTACTATTATTATATTACATTTATGTACATGGGTAAAACTGTCTTTTCTGACATTCGGTCTTTTCGTTTCTGGGATTGCATGCAAAGTGTACTGAGTTGGGTGAAGAGCACATGCACATGGGCTGTAGGTATGTATATCCACAACAAATGTGGATGTAGATTATTTTCGCTTTCACTTTTCCTCCTATTATCCTCGTATTACTGCTCTTCCTGTCTGTTGTCCTCACTCTCATTCTCTCTCTCTCTCGCAATGAGTGGTGCATGTTGAAAAGAGCTCTCGTGTACAAGCACGCATGATGATGAAAAGAATGAGAGCAAGAGACGACTGCAGGGAATAATATTTTGCTTGTTGTAATAATAAAAAAGAAGGAATGTACATGCAAGAGCGAGTGAAAGTCTACGTGTATTTTTGTTTGTACTATGTTTTTGGTTTGATGGTGGTGGTGGTGATGGTACTGGTCCTCCTCCACCTCTTCTTTCGACTCATCTTTCTCTTCATATGAAGGGAAAAGTATGAATGTGGAACGAAAAGAAGAAGAAAAAAATCCAACGAAAGTAAAAAAAATCTTGAACGATTTGTCTTGTCTTTCTTTTTATATATTTGTTGTGGTCTTTTTTGTTGTCTGTTTGTCAGAGGAAAAGTATAAAATGGATCGTGTGGTTGGTGGCTGTGTGTTCACAGTGGTGTTCATACTTATTACATTGCTTCTAGACGAGTTGAGAATCGAATTTGGCTGATTTTATTTTCTTCTTCTTTTTTTGCCCTTCTTCCTGGTTATGGTGTTGTATGCTTCTTTACGGAGGAAAGGGTGAAAAGCATGTGTATTTATGTGATGTGGGGCATGATACATGATTGCTTACCATTCATCATCAGCTTCTCAACTAGGACGTCTGCTACATGAAACACGACAGATGATGGAAGTGAATGATTATCCTTGCGATTTTGAGCGACTTGTTTTTCCGCATAATTTTACAAATGGGATATAAAAATCAACAGCACCAGCACCACCTTTTACTTTCTCTTCGCAAAGATTTAAAAAGGTTGCGACGACAAGACTAGATCAATTTAGGTCATTAGGTTATCTTATCTAATGGTTGAAAGCTTATGCCTTTTTACCAATGTTTATATTTTTACTGAATATTTTTACAAATGTTCATTTTGTGTCTTGTAGCCAAAATTATAATTATGAAGGTCTCTAGAAATTATTATGAATAATTGTGATTGAGTTCTAATAGGGAAAATTCCATTAAAGGTAGATTCTGTACAAAAGATTGTACAGCTGGAGAAGTCTATAATAATAGTTCTTAATACATACCTTAATCCTGCCATTAATAATGTAGTGTAATAGCAACTGTTTTTTGTTTCAAAAGAATTTACACTTCATGGTGCAAAGTTTAGGTGATCCATCAGCGCAATGAGCACTTGTTAGACATTGAAAACAGATTCATCCTTGTCTGTCCCCTTGAAAGTTAAATTTCCTATTCCGAAGACAGAATAATACTTAGGTAAAGTACCTAACCCTATCCCTATTATAAGCTTGACGTTGAATGAAATGCTGCTTTATACGCTATGTTTCTTCTGAAATCTATATCAGGGAGAAATAATAGGAAATCATTGAAGACTGAAGAAAAAGGAAGTAGTATACGTTATGTTTCTTCTGAAATCCATATCAGGGAGAAATAATAGGAAATCATTGAAGACTGAAGAAAAAGGAAGTAGTAACGTGACGTAAGCAAACGAATTCTTCTCAAGTATATTATTATAAGGTGGAGGGAACAGTTTGTCCTACATCTATACCAATAATGCCATTTTAAACCAGTAGCGTTGATCCCTCATTCAAAAGTGTCGTCAAACAAAAAAAAGTTGAGAAAGAGTACAGTATTCACTACGCAATATACCATCCTACTTTTTGTCGCTTGCGGAATGTCAACTTATCGGTCAATATTATATCCTGTCAGCATCATACTGCAATTTTCAGTAGGGAGTTCCAGCTAGGATAGTCGGTGCATGATTTATGTACACATGCTATTTACTTACTTGGCTTCACTGAAATATTTGGCAAGTAAATAGGTAACAGAAAAAGTTTATTATATCCTGTCAGCATCATACTGCAATTTTCAGTAGGGAGTTCTAGCTAGGATAGTCGGTGCATGATTTATGTACACATGCTATTTACTTACTTGACTTCACTGAAATATTTGGCAAGTAAATAAGTAACAGAAGAAGTGAATTCTAACTTATTTTAAGTCTTGGGAATCCGAAAATGCAAATGGTTTTCATATCGGATATTATATATTATCTACACACTCATTTGCATCTTGTGTCGTTAATTTACACTGGTGCTCAACTATGCGCTTAGTATTAAGGAAAACGGTTTGTTTAAAGAATGACACAGTTTCACTCTATCAAAAATGTTCAAATGTTTTATAGCTGATAATATATACGTGTAATCAATTCAATTCACTACGCTTAAATGCAAAAGCAATCAATAGTAGGCAGATTCATTGGATTGGTATCAGCTTAAACGAGATAGAAAGCTTTCAAAATTCATTAATAATTCTGATCTGCTTCTACTCATTCTGTTTAAATGTTTTAGAGGATTGTGGCATTGACCGTTTCTGCTGAAGTTTTAATAAACGGTTTGTTTAAAGAATGACACAGTTTCACGCTATCAAAAATGTTCAAATATTTTATACCCGATAATTTATACGTGTAATCAATTCGATCCACTGCGCTTAAATCCAAAGGCAATCAATAGTAGGCAGATTCATTGGATTGATATCAGCTTAAACGAGATAGAAAGCTTTCAAAATTCATTAACAATTCTGATCTGCTTCTACTTGGTCTTTTTAAATGTTTTAGAGGATTGTGGCATTGACCGCTTCTGCTGAAGTTTTAATTATTCACTAGCTTGAGAGTTGTCTAATATAAGCAATTGCGACTGGTGGAAGTTTAATAGCGAGCAAGAGGAGAAAATTGACTTCTATTCGCATCTGTGATCTGGCTTGACTTTAAATAGATTCGTTTGACTTTTGCTGTTATTATTATTATTGTATTTGAAAGTTCACTGAACCTGGAATAATTGAGACGAATTAACCGTTGTCTTCTTGCTTGTGTAAGTTTTTCCTCTCGTTTCCCTCTTTTCGCTTGTCGCTTCGATGAGGCAAATTATATTTCTTTTTAATGAAAGCAAATGGCAGTAAGGACAAAGTTGAAACACAAGGAGTTAACAGTGCCAATTCGATTGCTGTAGAGTATACTGCTCCCCTGAACAAACCGAGACTTTTTCAAGCTAAAGGTACATGTCTCTTTGATGTGAAACGAAATAGAAGTGATTTGGAGGGATAGATTTGAATTTCTTTCGTGATTAAAGTTTTTTTTTCAGTTTTGAAATGAATACTTCAATACAATCAATTTAGGTTTTTGTCGTTTTCCATCACATTGATGGTTTCATGCTGCCAGTCTGTACATGCTACCTAATTTCACCAACATGACTTGGTATGATGTTTTTATTTTTTAAACTAAACAGGTCACTATTGTGCCCAGAGTACGTTAGTTTTAGAGTATACTGGTTTTACGACTGTCGCTGAAAGGGGTGGTAGTGGTTGACGAGTCGAGGAAACGGAAACATTGCTGCAAGATCCCTATTCTATTGTTATTTTCCACAGGAACAGAATGCTTTAAGAACGGGAATCGGCTTAAGATGGGGAAATGCGTAGACAGACTTTCACTCAGTACCATTTGACATTGGGAAAACCCGGCCCTACAAATCCCGTCTTTGTTTGGAAAAGACAATGGAAACGAAAAAGAGCTCTAAATTGAAAATGTGAAGATCAATGCAGTACGATGATATCTACACATATTTACCAGCAAAAGTTGGAGCTTTCACTCCGCTAAATATATTCTTGGGTAAAAATAGAGCTTCACATACGGAAATAAACGATATGATAATCAAACTCTTCGAATAAATTTAGACAAAAGTACTAATTTTTGGAATACTTTTGATACTGAATCCCTCGAGTTAAAACTGAAGTGGTCAGTAAGTCGGAATAACCTGCAAAGTGAATTGCCAGTATGCCAGTTTCCATGACCTCATTTTAATTTTTCTTTTTGACAAGTCAAAATTAGTTGTCAATTGGCACATCGTTTTTTTTCTATCACATTCCGCTTTGCAACCCATTTATTTGTACCTTAACCCTTTACATTAAAGTAAAAAAGTGGTTCATAAAAATGTCAAAGGAAAATTACAAGTTACTAAGCACACTCTTCACTTAAAATTGGACCTATATAAACTTGTTAACTACATATTATCAAGGCACACACGGTAATATGAACATAAAGGTCAAAACTGTAACTAGTAACTGATTACAAAATCGTATACCGTGACAAATTTTCCGAGCATCCTAACTAGTTCCAAGTTTGATTATTGAGAAATCGTTTTAGCATGATTCAGTAAAAAAAAAANTTCCGAGCATCCTAACTAGTTCCAAGTTTGATTATTGAGAAATCGTTTTAGCATGATTCAGTAAAAAACTTTTGACGAGCTCACTGAGTGAGTATCATTTGTAAATAAATGTGTCAATAATATTATTATGATTGTTATTATTTATCGTCTCATTTTCTAACGTGATAAAATTCCTACGAAGGATGCTGCTCTATCGTTCGGTATATATTAATTTGTTTTTGAAGTAGTTTCGACAGCAGCATACTAAACATCTCCGCTTTTGCTTCACTTTTAATCTGATCATTTCTGACTAAGCAAGAAATATAATCTTTGGATGTATGCATGCCCTCTTCTCCATGTTATTGCCAGGAACGCTTAACTTTTCCTTAGAGAAAATCACGTCAGAAATATTTTCCCTGTTTTGATTACAGTGCTGGATTTTGCATTATTTTTAAGGCATAGAGAAAGTCTTGAGCAAAACTCTTGGGACATCCACCTCGTATTATAGCCCAGTAGAATAGTCTTTAAAGCATCAGCGATGAGTATTTAGAAAATATAGTGATGCAGAAACGACAAGTGCTGACAAGCTGAGAGCACCTTTTATATTTCAATTTTAATCTATAGTCGGCCCAAAATAGCTGTAAAATGAAGAGTAACTTATACTGAGTAAGTTGAAGCGAAAGAAAGTAATAATGAAAGCTGACAAAAAGTATATGTGGAATGTATGGGGTTCAGAGTTGAGATGGAAAATTTGTGAAACAACCAACCAATAACCAAGTGAGCGTGGGAGTGTGGTAATTACAAACTAATTTTAAATTTGTCTCTAGTTTCTGCAATCACCTTTTATATTTCAATTTTAATCTATAGTCGGCCCAAAATAGCTGTAAAATGAAGAGTAACTTATACTGAGTAAGTTGAAGCGAAAGAAAGTAATAATGAAAGTTGACAAAAAGTATATATGGAATATATGGGGTTCAGAGTTGAGATGGAAAATTTGTGAAACAACCAACCAATAACCATATGAGCGTGGGAGTGTGGTAATTATAAATAATTTTAAATTTGTCTCTAGTTTCTGCAATTCCTCTGAGCCATTCTGAAAGTCACCTTTTTACGATGAGATTGTCGCATCTAAGCGTAAAAATATATTATGAATACAGAAGATATTATAAAAAGCTTATACACGTACTAAATTTTCAAAGGAGTAGGTAACAGTTATGCTATAATTAGTAAAAGATTGTTGATTTTCCGCTTGATAAAATTTGCACAAAGACGGGAATGTCATATTTTGTTGTTTACTGACTACTGGAAGAACTCAGGTAGATAATGAGTTGATCATGTTTGGCTGTCTATTTGCATGCGCGTCTGTGTCTGTCTATTTTTGTATTTACATGATAACTCCTATCCTAATTAAGCTATGCTTTTATGTACATACTTTTTAAACTTTTTTAAACCTCTGCCATTGATTTTCTGACTGATTGGTCAATAGGGGCTGAAACGGCGAGGCTCAAAAGTCACATAAGGCAAAACTCATCTGAACGAACTGAAGATTACTTAATACACGTAATTGAGACGGCTGATCGCCAATATGACAACCGTTTTGTCATTGCATGTCGTCTACCGATAGCTGATAAGTACTTATCCAAATGACTCAGCCATTTTTTCATTATATTTTACATATTTTCTCCAGTTGTTATGATCATCATTATACAATCAAATCACTTTTTCCAGCAGTTGGTTGTGTTACCCGTTTACGCACTAGTTTGTAAACAAATTCCTTCTGCTCACTGGCTTTGTTATTGTACATTTTTATTGTTTTGTTGTTTGGAACCACTTTAGGTTTTCACCGTACTCTTTTGATGAGATATGAAACAAACACAATATGTATAACAAATGATATTAAATTGAAATATTTTATGGAGCATGAATATTAATTACTGATAAAACTCAACATGTTAATAAATAAAGTTGAATAAAACAGGCGAAACATGTTCACATTCATGTAAGTTATATAATATCAGCTCCCAACAACGCATTTGAGTGACTGACTCAATTAAATTAAAAATAAACTAGCTGTAAAGTAATTACCGCCGATCAAAGTTAATTAATTAGGTAGCTTACGAGGTCCAATGACGTTAAATGATGTTTTGTTACCAATTTCAAAATTTAATTTTGATTAAAAAACTAGAAATTGTAAATGACAGCATACTTTCATCATTATGCCGTTAATATATTTACCCACGTATCGACATAAGTCACCATTCATGTCATCCCATTACGTGTAAATAGGATGCACACCTTGCTCACAAATGTGTGATTTTTTGGGATCAGAACGTGTATAATAATAAATAATATTAATAAAAGAAAGCAGGAATAACTTCGCGCTGCTCACAGAAAAATCTCCTATTTTTATATTCATGATCATGAGCACGAGCACATTGGTCATCATCATGAGTGAAGATTTGTATTTATACCTACCTACGTGCGTTCCAGAAAGAGACTAGGAAGCAATAAAATTTATGAGCTGACTATTATGAGTTCATCATCGTGATTACCCATATTTTTACGGGCCTATGCAGAGAGAACATTTTTTCTGTGTGCGTTTCCTCCAACTCATGTTTATCCATCCACTCATTTGAAATGGCAGAGAAAAATGTTTTTGTTCAAAGGTTATTTTGCACAGTTAGTCCATCTGGATATGTGTGAATGTGTAGTTTCATTTCATTCACTTTTGCTTTCGTTGACGATGTTGCTCTCTAAATACTACCATTCATTCCCTCAGTGATTTTTTATCTGACATTTTGTCAAGTTGATTTTTGCTGGCATGCAATAAATGCGCGATGGCGCAATAGATGATACTTGTTTATTTGTTTGCTTGATGAAATTTCAACTCAACGCGTCTGATTTTTTTATTCAAAGGCGTGAAGCGATAGATCACATTAGTATATCTGTTAGAACGTAAGCATGGACTGCGTTTCCATGATATCTCTTGTTGTGAATCGAGAACCGATGACACAATAAAGGCAGGAAGGAGGCAGTTTTATTTAAATTACATATGGCGTAAATTGCATAAATTGGCCATCAACTGAGTTAATTTGAATAGAATTTCTATTTATTAAAAGAAGTGAAATGAATCTCATTATTTCAAGCAACAAAGGCTTCCTCTAGCAAACACCAATGAATCCTTCAAGCGTAAGAGTTCCCATTATGTAAGAACTACACTGTCCCTACTCTGTCTTGTGAAAAGTGTAAAGCATCAGCAGAATTTATAACCTTAAAACATCAAAGAAAAGCTAACAAGAGCAGTACATTGTAATGATTTTCTGTCACATTTTTCATTATCATTATTAACATTATCTTTGAAAGAAAAAAATGTAATCGTGCATTTTTACTGCTGCATTTGAAATGTAAAATGTAATGCAATTGCTAACAAGTCAATAAATATGCAAGAATAATTGATGAGAGTTAAGAAAACAGCAGGTCAAAGGATGAAGGAGGACGTTGATGATTTCTACACTGTTGGTTTTTGTCCAGATTTATCCTTTCCACTAGAGAGTCTTTATGGATGAGCAAATATATTATATCAATGTATCAAAAATCTATATATCTATCATCTCAAAAATGTCAAGCTGCCAAAAATATATGTCGCATTAAATGATCAGTGAAGTGAATGCACAGCACTGATTTTACATGTGGTGGGAGACGACTTTGTGGACGCTATAAAATATATAATGAAACAAACTACCTACTAACTACTAGTACATGAGATTTGGAAAGGGAAAAAATAATAAAGGGATATAGTACTGATAATCTCTAGATGTCGATGATACATAGTGCCATTCATCTACCACTTTGTAAGGTTTTGCCGAAAAATTCTTCATTGCGTAAAAAAGATGACAAGATTTTTAATGCATTTCTTTTTGCCTTTCTTCTTTGCATAACATTCTTTGCACAGTTTTTTTATTTCTAACCGGCAATTGTTTATCCCATTATCAGTAAGCGGGTCTACTACATTTCTGTGTCATTTTATTGCATTTATGTACATAAGTTCCATAAATAATACAAATATATTTTTTTCTCCCAAGATATTCATAGGCCAGCGTTGATGATGACAGGAAGACAGGAAAAGTCCATTATTTTGCATGGAGCTGCCATTATAGTGTGTAGTAATGCCAGTAGCACTTTGCCAATGTGACCGACCAGCATGCTTGCAAGTTGCATAATAAGTATAAAAAGACGAATTGTGCATGTAGCCCATACACATAATGTGGGACATGGCGGTAGTGAAAAAAATAAATGGGATCACAACCAGTGGCCCAATAATAAAAAAATGAATGTCTCTATTGTACACGGGATCCCATGAATGAATTTTGAATTTCTCAAAAGAAACCAGCAAAATCGATGATGATAGGATTACTACTAGTCTAGCACCACGAAACATGGTCTCTCGGTTCTCTCTTGGCAGGCAGATGATGTAGCTGAAGAAGAAGAAGACGAAGAAGGGAATAGTATAATAGGTTGTAGTAGCATGCTTTCTTGTCGGAGAAAATAAACATGTTATTGAAAGGGCACCGCACACTACAGCACAACGACGACGTCTTTAGCCGGCTTAAAAATATGATAGGAGTAAAGCCTGAAAGAGCACATTTTACAAATATCTTGCTCAGTTCTGAACAAATCATCCGTGTATCCGTCCTCGTACTACCACTACTACCGTGCTGGGCTGTACTTTTTGTGTGTACGCTGTACTATAAGCTCAACCAAACCTTTTATTTGCTGGTTGTCTTTTTACACAAATCTGTATTGTGTGTGTGTTTGAGTGTAAGCTCGGATTTCTTCCAATCGAATGACCCGAATTTAGGAATAGGAAATGTACTGTTTTCTGTGTGTGCCCATCTATACAGATACATACTTTGTGTCAAGCCGGAAGAGAGAATAAGGGAGAGAGACAGTGAGGAAAAAGGATTGAAAGTATTACATAGTTACTACATTGTGTGATGCTTGTACATGAAATAAATTACTTTGTGTACTAGTTTCAAGATAAATTTACATCACCAACCCTGCTAATATAATCAGTAATCCGTATTCCATGATGAGAAAAAAAAGAACAAGGAAAGGAAGAAAAATAAAGTTTCAATGAATGCTCAATCATGGATTTTGTTTGCTTATATACTATATATATATGTTCATATATATTATGTATGTATTTGTGTACTAAACATTTCATCCTTCTCAGCAGCTTCGAAAAAAAAACAAATCCACATGGGAACAAGAGAAGTAAAGCACAAAAGAAGAACACACCACCACCCTATTTTACTTTTCTGGTAAAGGTAGAAATCCATTCTCGTTCCGGAAAAAAAGATGAACACACCACCACCCTATTTTACTTTTCTGGTAAAGGTAGAAATCCATTCTCGTTCCGGAAAAAAGACGAACAAAATAGTCAACTGGTTGAAAACAGCACGAGAGATGCATGACGGTGATGAGTAGGACAAAGCACACACTGAGGAATAGAAAAACAGGTTTTTTCCACCGTGTCGTGACCATACATATAATATTGTTAAGTAAGGTATAAGAAAGGTAGGTGGTGAGTAAAATAGATGGTTATATAGAGATGGGTAATGATATTATGAGAGTATGAATTTCTACTCAACACACTTTTTTCCCTGTCCTGCCTCTTTTCACTTTAATGACAACGATGATACTCCTGCTGCAACTTTTTCCCTTGCACCACCACCATTTTCACTTTTGTTCCTTTTCTTTCTTTAGTACTTGAGTTAAAAATTATTTTGCTGGAGTAGCTTGGTGGTGGTAGTCTTTAGTAAATAATGCTTTCTCTCCTTGGGAAACTCTCCCGTCTCCACTTGGTCACAACTACCTTTTTTACAGCATCGATTAATTTTCTTTCTCTACTTTTTGATGATTTTGCATTTTTCAATTTAGTTACTCCTGCAAATAAAAAAATTGTATGTGGGCTCTTCACCCACACTCCTATCATCATCATCATCTATTTTTAGGTAAATGAATTGTGGTAGCAGTGTTGAAGGTGTTTTGAAATAAACAATTTTCTGGCCGCCGCTTGACAACGAAAGGAAAGGCAATTTGAAGATACGTGCAGCAAGCCATGCAGGTGTTGTTGTAGTAGTTGTAAATTATATTATAGCTTATTATTAGCTTATCTCTTTTATGGCGCCCTTGATGCGTGCTTACTGTCCATTCACCAAGTAGCAAAATCTTAATGGTTATATACATTTTTATCGTCGTGTACTTCATGCTCCCATTTTATTACCTTGGGCGCAACGTTTACAGCGGTGAAGGCACGAATTCTTTACACGAAAACGTGAAAAGAGGTGGTGGTGCAGTTTGGTGTTCCAGCCTGCACTTGTGTCATATTGTACTCTATTTTTATAGTGTATTTACTGGGTAACTGCAAGTGCCAATAGTGCTGTAAAAAGTATATATGGACTCATTATCAAATGTACCAAGGGATCAAGTAACTTTAATTTTTTTTATTAATTATCATGTTTTGAAAATTTTTGTCAGTTTTTTACCTGATGTGTCCTCATCACTAATCAAAATAGCCGGAATCTGGACTGGCTTTTGTGGTAACATTATGAGGCTCACGTGTGTACTATCAAGAGATTTTCAATGCCGATTATGGTTTGATGATGCCCGTAAAGATGAGCAGAGGGAGGAGGAAGATGGTGATGGGAATGGGGACGATGAAAAGAATGGCATGTTGTATTGCCTTGCAGTTGAGCATAATCTTGAGTATGTGCTATGATGTTGTTGTCTTGTGTGTGTAATTTTATGTAACACTCATAAAAGTGGTTGAACGTTGCTCCGTTTATTTTTTCTTTACTATAATTTTATAGAAACGTTATGTAAAAAATAAGAAGGTACGCGACGACGTTGGTGCATCATAGACGATGAGGATGGCAGCGGCAAAAAATGTTTTTAGTCAAGTCGTCGAGAAGATGTCAAAACAAAATGGGTATAATGTTACGAGAAATGATGAGGGGAATCAAGGGAAAACTCAAAAAAGGCAACCGGTTTGTGGCGTGTTGTTGATACTGATATGCTGATCATATTCTCTTTTTTATACAAAAACGTGCACATTTTATATGGTCCAGTTATGTGTTTTACTCTCACATTATTTGTAAGATGTATGTTGTAAAACTGTGTTGAATGAAAAAGGTCTCACCGTGTCACCTTATAATAATGCAATATAGAAAAAAGGAAAAGTGGAAAAAGGATGTCATCCCTGCTGCCGTTTTACTACTGCAAGCTGGGAATACAAATTCTTGGAAACAAATTTGGGGCAAGACTTTTCAAAATATTTTATTCTTCTTCTTTTCAGTCAAGTCGCATATAGCAGTTGGTAGTTAGTATATGTATATACGCAGTAGTGTTGCTCCTCAAAAAAATGCTTATAAACCTGCACTTTTGTACATATTTTTTGTATGTTTAAACTTACTTGAGTACACACTTTAACCAAAGGAAAAAGAAATGTCGTTCAAATATTTCATGTAGGTGGTGGTACTACTATGTAGTGGATACCAAGAATATTATCCATTTCTTGTTCTTTCTACTGCTGCTGATGCTGCCGTTACGCCAGCCTTGGCATCATCATCATCATTTATAGAAAAAACGTGTTGAAACGCTGAAGACTATTTTTACAACAAGTTTAACTCGCTTTTATTATTATCACCATTCTCTCGCAGTAACAATGACAAACACGCCTTCCATCAGCTCCTTCTTCACTTTTCCAATATCTGTTTTGCATGCACATAGACACACTGGCTTACGCAGAATCTTCCTTTCCCGGGAAAGGAATTGGGACTATAAAAATTCACAAAGTGGTGATGGTGGATGTAAACAAGTGGGGTAAGCAATCTCGTGTGAAATGCTTTTAATATGGTAATACATCAAGGTTTCATCGTCATCAACATCATATCCTTACCATGATCAACATGATTGTTCTTTCTATCGCCTTCACTCTCCTTTCGCTTTTCTCTCCCATATTTGCTATGCTAACAAACTGGTAAGGATAATAATAATAATAATAATAGCACTATGATGATGACGATGATGATGATTATAATGTGTTGGTTTGCTGGCGGCTCTGTAAATATATCATTTCTCCTTCTTTATTCCGCTTAATGTGCAAGCATACATAAGTTGCCAATATAACTTAACTTTCCTTTCTTTTCTTAATGTGTTGGTTTGCTGGCGGCTCTGTAAATATATCATTTCTCCTTCTTTATTCCGCTTAATGTGCAAGCATACATAAGTTGCCAATATAACTCAACTTTCCTTTCTTTTCAGTTGTCTTTGCCTCTTCTTTTTGTTTTCTTAGCCTTTCTCTCAAAGAAACTTTTCTGTTGGACACTAACATTCTATAAGAAAACTATAGGCGTATGAAATGTATTCTTCTGTATGATAATCACATTTTCTGGAGTGCTAGCAAATATTCACTCACCAAGAGTAAGGCAGCTTCCCAGAATCTTTCTTTTCAGTTGTCTTTGCCTCTTCTTTTTGTTTTCTTAGCCTTTCTCTCAAAGAAACTTTTTTTCTGTTGGACACTAACATTCTATAAGAAAACTATAGGCGTATGAAATGTATTCTTCTGTATGGTAATCACATTTTCTGGAGTGCTAGCAAATATTCACTCACCAAGAGTAAGGCAGCTTCCCAGAAATCTTGTACATTACCTTTGCATGTCTATGCATTTAATTTTGCTTAATAATATTAATGATAAAATATCGTTGTACTGTACAAAAGGATTAATATTTGCAACAATACTAATAAATATGAATAGTTTTCCATATTTTACATTAACCATCAAATGTTCATGGACATCAAAATTCTTGTTATGTGAAACCTTTTTCCAGCCACACAGGGTAATACAATTATGTTATTTAATAATAATGCTAATAAAATTTATTATTATGTATTTATTACACAGTTCCGATGAGTCTGTGAGTCAACATTATTATTGGTAAACCACCATTAACATCTAGTGGGAAAGTCACAGAGAGAAAAGTAGAGTTGGTCACTATGACTATATTGTACCGGATCAGACAAACAGCAGTAGAGTCTGAGCATATACACACCCCATTATGATCATTGTCTTGGAGAAATGAAAGGGAGGGAAAAAACTATGAGCTACATATTTCCAGTAGGCACGCCAGGATGGGAGTGCATATTACAGATGAAAACATGCAGATAAATAGAGTCTAGTAGTCGACGTTTCCTGATGCTAGCTGCATGTGGCTCACTCTCTCACACACAGACACAGAAAACAACACGTAAAAAGCGGCGGCTTTCATATTGAATCATTTCCCGTTCATTTCACTCGACTGAGCAGTAGTAAAAGTAGTAGTGGTAATAGGTGGGAGTAATGCCATCACTATATAACAGTTGCACACATTAAACCACTCTCTAAGCCAAAATATAAAGTATTGGTTGGGTTGTATATGGAAATAGAAGTTGGTCCTGTGAGGCCAAAACATCGCCGACTCCTTCTGCCACCGTCACCACCACCACCACCACCAACAGCGACAAAAGCACCAAAAAAGAACCACTACCACATCACCACCACACGCTTTTCTTCCAATTTCTTTTTGAATATGCCGTATCACATGGCTGTCTTTTTACACTTTTCCTTTTTCCTCTCTTTCTCTCTCTTGCAATTTTTAACCTACTCTTCGTTTTTTCACTTCCAATTTCTTTCTGAATATGCCGTATCACATGGCTGTCTTTTTACACTTTTCCTTTTTCCTCTCTTTCTCTCTCTTGCAATTTTTAACCTACTCTTCGTTTTTTCACTACTTCTCTTCTCTTTTCACTTGCAAAAAATTTGACTTTATTCTTTTTTAAGAAAACGAGCAAGCTGAGAAGCAGTTAAAAAGTCCACAGCTGCATGTTGTTCCGTTTTCTCGAAAAAAATAGTTGAATAGCTCAAGAAAAAACAGTGTAGTCGTCGAGAAGTAATAATAATAAAAATAACACGAGAGGAAGCAGCAGTGGCAACAGCAACGCGATTTTCTTTTTCTTCTTCAACACAATTCTTTTGAGAAAAGTGCATTCCTACCACTTCTTCCTCTTTCTGCTTTTTCTTCAGAAAAGCAGTGGTGGTATGGCAGACACCTTACATGTTTATAGTATGTATTATATTTGCACAAAAAGCGCTGCTCCTGTACTTAAACACATTATATTAGTGTTATTATATAAAAGTATTTCATGAGCATGCAAATGTGTCTAGGCACGAATCTTGCCCTTTTCCCCTTTTTCACACGTCTTGTTGTATATAAGTTAGTGGTGTTATTATTGATAAGCGATCCCCATTTTAGTACTCTAGCCAGAGCTTGATTTTATTTGTGCACATTGATATTATGTTGTTGTAATAGTAGTAGAAGTGAACCACTTTCCACAGGATTTTTTATAATAGTGTATAGGTAGGTATAGGCATTTACAAAGTGATGTGAGCGAGCAGAAATAAACTACAGATAGAAGAAAATGTTGGGGTTGGAGAGAGAAAAGAGGAGTGAGTGCTCTTTGTTGCCTACTTTTTCTTGTAATAGAATAGAGCATCCGCTTATTTTGCCTTCGGTTATAGAAAAAAGAGTAGCGATAGCAAAATGTCTGTTTGTTGTAGAAAGCAATAATACAGTCAATAAGTGAGTTATAAATGTATTTTTTTCAGTTTGCCTTTTTTATATCAGAGTGTTCAGTTGGTGGTAGTGTCGGACTTGTGCATGCATGTCTTTGCACCCTGTTTCCCCTTTACTTCTTTTTATATAATCTTCTTCCATTTCTTCTGTTCAACTGCTTGAACAGGAAGAGTGAGAGCATTGTTGTTATTATAAGTGAGTGAGCTCTCATGTTTTTGATACCATGAATGAATTGGGAATTCATGCACAGACAAAAATGTGACTCCTCTAGAGAGTGACGACGATCACCACTGCTACCATGCGTCATAGGTAGTACTCTACCGCCGAGTCAGTTGAAAAGAAAAGCAGGTCTTTTTTTCTTTTGCTTGGTTATGGGGGAAAAATTGCACAGAAGAAGGGAAAAATTACTAGACTTTTTGATTTCGTTATTTCAAGGAGGTTGCATTATTTTGCGCTTGAGTGGAAAATATTATTCCTTTTTAGATTGCAATGAACTGCATGGGCTACTTGGATATAAAATATGGGGGCTAAAATGGGGATGCATTAGGTATTTTTCCATCTTTGACAGTTTACTTTTACATGCAGTCCAGTAAATATTTTCATGCGCTTAAATTACATTCAGCCAAAAACATTCAATTGAACGTATAAACAAAACTTGCTAAACGCAAAAACTTGTACTTATTTACGTTATTAAACATTTAAAAAAAGTGTTTATTTTTATAATCATTTCAGTCATATTAAAATCATAACTTTTTCTAATCAGGGATTTTAAATGCAATAAATTGCTTGACAAGTTTACATACTCCATTTTTGGTGTGCTGTCAGACTTCTATTTACACCGCATTAGTCTCCAAAGGACATGACGATACCCCAAGCCTTTACCTTGTAAGATTTTGTTTTTCTTAACATCCCTTGCCGTATTCGCAGGAATTTGATAAATTCGAGCATTAAGGTTAAAAAA